>JABUQX010020001.1:62500-65000 GCA_015478945.1 Trachelipus rathkii
CTGTATATATTCCACCCAGGTATTTAAATTCTTTAACTTTCTTCAAGCTTTCTCCATTTATCATGATCTCCCAACCATCCTCCGCCTCTCTGCTCACCATCATCACTTCTGTTTTCTCAGTGTTCATTTGTAGTCCTTTTTCTCCAAGTTTTTCCGCGAAACATCTAGTAATTCTTTCCATTCCTTCTCTACTTTCACTCCACACCGCCAAATCATCCGCATATGCCATGATGTCTCCCTCCATTTCCCCCACCTCCTCTTTAACCTCCTCAATGACTTTATCAATATAAGCTATAAACAATAAGGGTGACAATACGCTTCCCTGTTTCACCCCCTTCGCCACCTCAAACCATTTTTCATTTTTATACCCTGTTCTCACATTGCACTTTGCCACTTTATAGATACTCTTCAGTGCATCACACAATCCTCTCCCCACTCCATAATTCTCTTCTAACACCCTCCATAATCCATTCCTAGGTACCGTGTCAAAAGCTTTCCTTAAATCCATAAACACTACATAAATCATCCTGTTGTATTCGTAAATCTTCTCTCCAATCTGTCTCAAGGTGAACATAAGGTCTGTCGTACTCCTACCCTTCCTGTACCCATGTTGTTCCTCTCCTAGTTGTGGTTCGATAATCTCTCTCAGTCTTTTCTCCAACACTCTTTCATATATTTTTGCCATATGATCTATCAAGGAGATCCCCCTGTAATTTTTGCACTCTCCAGAGTCTCCTTTCTGTTTATATATTGGAATAATAATAGTTTTTCCCCAGCTCTCTGGGACCTCTTTCCTTCTCCAACACTCATTTAGTAGCTCCAAAACCTTCTCTCTCATCACCTCTCCGCCTTCCTTAATCAACTCAACTGCTATTCCATCTTCTCCGGGAGCTTTCTCATTTTTCATTTTCTTTATGGCTTCTTCTAGTTCTTCTCTAGTAATTTCATCCTCCGCATCCTCTTCATCATTCCTCTCCAACACCCCTCCTCCTCCAATCTCCTCCTCTTCCTCCTCTCCTTCATTTAGCAGCTCATCAAAATATTCCGTCCATCTCTTATTTATTTCCTCTGGTTTCACCAGGGTTTCTCCCTCTTTATTCTTAATATTACTTTGTCTTTTCTTCTGTGTTCTATATGTTCTTGCCATCTTAAATATCTTCTTCTTATTACCTGCTGCATCTTCTGCTAGCTCCTCTGCCATCTTCCTGGCTGCCTCTTTCTTTGCATTTCTTTTCACTATTTCTGCCCTATTTCTAGCCTCTACATATTCTTGCCTTGATTGAACCGTTCTCCTTTTTAACCATCTTCTCATTTTTGTGGTTTTTATCTTCACCGCCTCCTCCACCACCTCGTTCCACCATCTCGTGTGTCTCTTCTTTGTACCTCCCACATATCTGTATCCCAGCTCCTCCCCCGCTGCCTCCATTATCTTCTCTTGTAGTTCTGTAAAAATCTCTTCTCTATCTAGCTGGTCTATTTTCTCTTCTACCCTATTTCTATATGCATCTTTTTTACTCTGTTCTTTCAGGGACTCCACCTTTACTATCTTTCTCTTGTCTAAGGTATTATTCTTTTCTGCTCTAATTCTAAAGTCAGCCACCAACAGTCTGTGGTCTGAATCCATAGTTTCACCCGGCATGACCTTAACATTCAGTACCATTCTCCTATCTGAAGCTATTACATAATCTATTACCGATTTCTGATCAAACTCTCCCGTGTTGCTGTTCCATCTGTACCTGGTGTATCTATGTGATGCTCTGTGGTCAAAGTATGTATTCATGATTTTAAAACCCCTCCTCACACAGAAGTCCAATAGTCTTTCTCCCTCTATATTTCTTTCCTCCTCTCCAAAACATCCTATCCCTTCTTCCGCTTCACTCCTTCTGCTCCCCACCCTTGCATTAAAATCTCCAATCAGCACACATATGCTATTTTCTTCACTTCTCAACCCTACCCATCTCTCCATCAACTCCATAAACTCTTCCTTCTCCTCATTTGAATGTCCCTGTTGGGGTGCATATACCTGGAACACATGGTACTTCTTTCTCATGATTTTGAAACTGCACACCATAAGTCTTTCATTTATTCCTTCCGCTTTCAGTATATATGGGCTCATCCTAGGTCCTACTACGAATCCCACTCCATGCTTCCTCCAACCTTCCTCCACTCCACTGTACATCAGGACATATCCTCCTCCCAAATCTCTACCCTCCTCCGCTCCCCTTACTCTCATCTCCGCCATGCCCAGCAGGTCAATCCTCCTCCTCTCCATCATCCTCACCACCTCCTCTTCCTTGCCGCTGTAAGTTGCAACATTCAACGTCGCACATCTAAATTTTTGTTGTGTATCCGAATTCATAGTCCGTTTTCGTCGCCTAGTTCGTGAGCCGAAAAATCTGTCCTGTTCCGAGGCTGAGTCAAGGGTAATACAAGCAGGTCATGTCGGGCAGCGGCTTGCTGGGCCTGTCCTGCCCCAACCAGAGCTCCTTTGGCCGGAAGA
>JABUQX010020001.1:67500-87500 GCA_015478945.1 Trachelipus rathkii
CAGTTCATCAGAAGGATACTAATTTAAAAACAAAATATGATAAACACTTATTAAAAAAGGGATACGAAATAGGATACAAACGATGATAACAAAAGTATTGACAGAATATAAATTTATCAAAGGTTATTCGAGTCACCATCACAAAGAAAGGCACAATAAAGTATTATCAACTTAGATACACTTGACCACTGAATAAAACGAAAATAAGTGATTAAGTACGTAAGTTTATGAAATAAGCATAAAATGTTTATGTATCAACAAAAGAATGAAACTTCGTTCAGATTTTATTGCAATTAAATAAGTGGATGAAGCAAAACATCCGGATATATTAATGGAACAAAACATCATATATATAATATATATAAAAATGATTGGTTATGATTTATTAAACTATAGCGAGTATATTAGAACACCTATTATATTATAAATACACATAATATATTATATAAACAATTAAAAATGAGAGAATTGAATAATAACTAAATATTATTTAAAATATACAATAGACACTGAGATACTTACGGTAATGGCTTCTCTTTACTTACAAAATATAACTATAATATGCTCCTCTGGACATCTTATCACAAATAAGTAGATATTGACATATGATATTATGTTAATAACTACTCTACGAGGACATTAGTTACTCAGATTAATTAATCAAATAGCAATATTTATAAGGTTAGAATAAGAAATTAAAAGATAAGATGAAAAATAAAGAAATTGATCGAAAGAATAAAAAAAAAATATCCTAAGAAAATACATAAATAAAAGTAATAGCTTGCAATGCAAAATTCTTTACTAAACTTTTTACTTACTATAATATATTTTATATTATGTTAAGTTCCTTCGATTCAGAGCAGAGGATTATTGTATATTTGAAACACAGGTTTCCATCAAATTAAATCCTTGAACTAGAGTTTTTACTGTTTACTTTTTTACTTTCTTCTACAATATAATTGATATACCTAAATGACACAAAAAACACCTATGTTAATTTTTATTATTTATATATACTTCACATAATAGTTATGTTAGAATATACATCAATATATATATTATATATTAAATTTATTTGAGGGAGGAGGCGAAGTCACCGCCAAGTTGATGAAAGACCCACATATTAAGCGTTTTGGGAAATTGATATATCTCAGCTCTCAAATGCCTAATAGCTCTTCCTTTTCGTCCTTACATTATCATTTACATGCTGTCGACAACACACTGTGGATTGCAAACAACGAGGTTTAGTTGGCACTTTTTAAATACATACACGAGATAATATTAAAATACATTATCACGTTCAGAATATAATATAGTAACGTTATTGTATGCCTTTTAACGTGCGTTAAAATATTATTTGTCAGCAAAAAAAATAAAATCACAAATTTAATTTCACGCCGCTCGAACGGATAGCCACATATATTTGTGATTTTTGTAAAAAATATGACTTGGAGACCTACTGTCTCGGAGATATTAGGAGGAGCTGCATTCCTCACCCGATCATCACTTCTTTGTTGGTGTTCTCTGATGATGTGTTTGTTACTGCCAAGATTTTGAAAGATCTCTTTAATGTACCATAGCTATTCTTTAATTAACTCAACATTTGTGGTCTTCATTCTAATTTCATTTCTGTTCATCATCACTTCTCGTTCTATTGCACCTCACCTCTTTTTAACGCTCTTATAACAAATCATGCTATACTCTCACTTGTTGTCTCCATCTCAATATCCAACCAATGCCAGATACTGTGCATATTTGTTCAACGATGTTGCTTGCTTTCGTATTTCTAGCTGAATTCTTTGAATTTTCTACCTTATGATAAAGACTCTCTTAGTAATCTTCCCCGAAATTCATCTTTTCTACTTGTATTATATCTATTTCTACAGGTAATGCAAAATTTTTTGGTCATCATAATTTCAAAATTTATCAAATTATCTCTTCTTCTCATTTCTATGAATTCATAAATTTTGACCGATTTTAACGTTCACCAACGTCAATGGCTTATTCTAGTTTTAACGCTACATCTGTTGAACAAGACTATTACTTTTCTATTATAAATAACCTTGATCAATTGGCGCGACTCCATACCTGTACCCTTAATCGTCTTGGTGATAGAACTAACATTCATAACCTATTCTTAACCTCTATTTCTTCTCCTTACGCTATTAACTTCTTTCCGCCTCAGAGTTCTTTCAATCACTTTAATATCTCTGTAAACAGTATTTCCCTTAAATATTTTTAAAATCGGCAATGAAAAATAAATAAGGTTTAGATTTATATCAATCACTTTAATATCCTCTGGATCCAGTATTTTTTCTCTTTAAGTCAAACTATCAGACCCACACCTACTAGATATTTATGAATATATACAAATATATATAATAATATCTTATATTTTATATAGTATATTATTGTATTTGAGATAATTATTAATAATTAATTAAGATTAAAAATTTTAATATTACAATATGGATTTTAAATGGAATGAGACAAGTGTTTTCATCATTACTTTTGATTTAAATCATAATTAGTATTATAAATAGAAAAAATAAATATATAAAATAAGTTAATGACATATACAAAAAAAAATATAATAAAATAACTATATCAACACTCAAAGTTCAAGTTTATCAAATAAATAATATACTTATATTATATATGCACATATAATATATAGACGATAATACAATACCTCATATATCAGTTACTAATAAGATCTTATCTTTTAGTATTTATTTATCAGTTTATTTAAACATTACTTACATTAATTATAAATATAAAATAACAAACTAATATCGTGTAGCTAAGTTATATACTGTGAAATTCTACCAATGAACCTCTATAGCCTATTCCGATCTGGAACAATTATATGAAATATTATAAATAATTTTGTAATTATTTGATTTATTAAAACTAAGTAAGATTAGCAGTAATAAAGAACTATATTTACATAATATAGTAATATCATAAAAATAAAAAAATATTAATTATACAGAAAAAAAACAAATTTATAATAAAAAAAAAAAATACTCTTATAGTTATAAATATACTATTAATTATAATATTATGATATTATATATAAATATATTATATAAAATAAAATATATATATGATATTATTATATAATATATAATGATTAGTATTATATTATAGTATATATAATATATACTAGTATATTAACTATTAGGTATAATGAATTAATATATACTTGAAATATTATGCAATTTCTCTGACCGAGATAAATAATTACGACTTATATTATTAATATTACAAAAATATAGAAAAAAAAAATTATTCATAAGAAAATATATGACATAAACGGAGCCTTGAGAGTGACTAATCTATACAATTACGTACACATTAATGATAATGAGATTACGCGCAATACATACAATATACACATGCTAAGACTTAAAATTACAGTATAAAAAAGCTTATGGAGTAAAATTTTCAAGAAAATATAATTAATTAAATAATTATTTATAATTATTTTAATAATATAAGTGTTATTATTAAAATAAATATCATATTAGTGTTATTATATTACAAACAAGAAAAGATAAAACAATAACAAAAATAATTTATAATAGTCCACTCATATACTTATTATCCTCGGTAAATATATTTACAAAATTTAATACTTATAGTGAGTAATTATTATGAGATTTCCGCCAAATAACAAAACATCCGCATTGCGTATATAAAGGAGAAATTACGATTTATAACATAAATGATTTATAACTTTATTGAATTTGAGAACAGATTTAGGTCTATCAAATTAAATTTATCGAATATGCTGTATAGTAGCTTTACTATAGTAGTGATTTTTAAATAATACTTGTAGAAACTAGGTTCGATCTATATACAGTTACAATAAATTAATTAAAGAAAATATATATAAATATATTACATTTAAATATAGGGACCATCAGGATGTTTGCGGATGGAGGTGAATACTTTAATACTTATACTTCGTACTAGACCAAGATATAATTTTAATAAAATAATCAAATCAAATCAGAAGTATGTAAACCTAAAATACTCTGGTCTGTCAACCTTTATAGAGTCGAACTCTTAATTCTATGCCAACACCTATTTTAATTCACTTCTAGCTGATGATTTGTACTATTATTAAAAATTTGAGACTCGTGTTTGAACCTAATGGATATAGCCATTCTAATTATCGCCCTTAGGAAGTGCATGCAATAATGGTCTTTTTATTTATATATTACTTATTATTTATATTTCAGTAATATCAAATTCTCGGGTTAGTGAATGTTGGTAGATAGAAGTATGATCGTGATCAAAAACAGTACGTAGTAATATAAAGATGTTATTTCTTAATTTCACATTAAATTTTACTATTATGTAAAAATATGTAATAAAAATATTATCATTATTTCCTATTCACATAGAATTTCTTTATCCAAGAAAAAACAAACATATAATTAATGTTTACATATATATAATTATTTATGTCGCTTTTCACATCATAATTTTAATTAAATTAATCAAGTTTTTATAATATTAATGAATATAATATAATAAATTATTATTATATCAAATTATGATAGAGCACTGGTCAAAAATATTATTCTTAAAATGGAAAATCCTTTTATATTAAATAAAAATTTTCTTAAAAATACATACACTTTAAATTTTACTTTCATTTATTTTTTAAAACAAGATGACATTATAAAAAATAGTTAAATTTATGCTTAAGTAAAGTCAATAAAAATTATATTAGAAAATAATTGATTCAATGGATTTAGAAGATAGTGAAGCTACACGGAGTGATGAAGCTTTCAAAAACATAGACTATCGCGAAGTATTAGCTTACATAAGTTTTCTAAGTGAGAAAATATTATGTCAATTTATATAATAAATCAAATTGGTTTATTAATACTAATTTTCATTATTACAAGTATAAGTATAAATATATATATATTATTTCTGTATTTAATACTCCTACTAACAAATTTTATAGGTATATAATATTTACTTTTTAAGAAATGGAATCAAAGTCCTGTACACTGACTCAAAAATAAAAAATATTAATTAATCTATCTCTTCTTGTGTAGTAAACGAACTTTAAATGTAATCTTCAATAGTAATTAATTAATATTATATATAGTTTAACTTTATATATAACTATGATTATAATTATTATTATATAATAAGGGCTTATAATCTCTAATGGTCATTAGACAAAAACAGTACGTTGCGGAGAAAATATTATAAAATTTATGAATAAACTAAATTTTAAATAATTATTTATAAAATATAACCTTTTATAAATAAATTTTATGAATAAACTAAACTTTTTAAATAAACTTTAAATAATAAGCTAAACTTTATATAAATATAAAAATAAACTAAAATGTTTGACAGGTAAAATTTAATCTCACTTTTTATATTATAAAACAGCGCGCACTTTGTAATCACTGTCTAACTCATACACCCGGAGCTCCCAGCTCTAAACTTCATTGACTAAATATATATACCTACAATATTAATTTTGACTTATTCAATTATTTTAAAAATTTTTGAATTTATGTCAACAAAATTTTTTATTTCAACAATATAATATATATATTCACACACTATAATTAACGTTATACCACTAGTAATTTGGACACATATTTATCATTATTATAATCTTAGACAATTGTAAAGATTCGGTAGCTTAGGATAATAAAAATCCTAAATTATTACTTATTTATTTTAAAAATTTAATGAAATCATAAATGCTTTGAACAAATAATCTTCCCAAATAAACATTAAATACAGAAACGTTTCTATTAATTTACCATTAACTTAAAAATGATTATAGGTAATAATATAATTAATATAATATAATATATAAATTATATATAATATTATTATAGTATAATTAAAGATATATATAATAATATATTTAAATAAATATTAAAAGTTCAATCCATACAGGTCAATTAAGGCTCCGACAGAGTGGAACTTTATCTAGGTGTAATTATTTCACTTAGATTACGAACTAATGAGGATCGAATACGCACAGTTAGATAATAGTATATTATTATATATATAATACTGAATCCACCTAAGGCTGCGATGCTCCTTCCTCCATTGCGACTCCCCGTCCGCTTCTCGATTGGGTGTTGCGTGGTGTGACGGAGTGATGATTGTTGTGGTGTGTGTGTGTGTGGTTGTGTGTGTGTGTGTGTGTGGTGTGCGGTAAATTTGCTCATAAAATGTACTGAATGTAAGGCAAGTTACCATTGGTAATATTGGTGCGATCTAAAGCAATTGAAAACTATTTTAAATATTTTAAAAGGAAAAAGAATTTAAAACTGAAATCATTGAAATTGGCTCCAATTTCGACTTTGCAAATTAAGTTTTTTTCTTTTTTATAAAAATTTAAGCAAAAAGGAAGAAAAATTCAGTTTCAATTGCATGCAACGGATGACTCCCACGTTCTCTATGAATGATGATCACTTAAATTAGGAAACTATGAGATGATGAGAATTTATGAGAATTGTATGATATATTATATTATTGTATTAGGGTTATTATAAAGTATGATCTCCATGTTATTAAATGTATGAAAATTATGTTTATATTATTTGTTCAGTTATTTTCATGTTATTAAATGTAGAAGATTATGGTTGATTACATTCATTTAGAGATGTTTTATTTTATTATAATATTGTTATATCTAATATCATTGATATTATAATTAGAGTATTATTATTTATTATTATTATTATTTTATCTATTATTCATTATTAATGCACAAATTCTTATTATTAATAACTAGATTCTATTATTATTCAAGCTTTATTATTATTATATTAGTATATATTATCATTATTTATATTATATTTACTATGTTGTATATGATGATTATTTAGTATTAAGTATTTAGTATTGATATTGTAATTCTATTATTATTTATTATTATTTATTAGTATAATCATATATATTATTTGTATGTAGCATTAATCTTTATTATTCATTATTATTTATATGTGTAATCTTATTATATATATATTATTATTTAGATTATATTTATTATTATTATTATTAGTTATTATTATTATTATAATTTTATTAATTATTATGATTATTATTATTATTATTATTAATTATTATTATTAATAATATTTTTGTTATTATTATTATAAAATCATCATTATATATAATAAATTAATTATTATTAATTATTTTATCTATATTTTATTATTAGATTAAATTATATAAATTAAATTATTAATATTTATTATTTGAATTTATAAAATTATTATTATTATTATTATTTATTATTGTATTTGTATTATTAATTGATTTATAATTATTATTTGTGTTATTATTATAACATATGATTCCTTTATGTATTAATTATTATTATTATTATTATATATTATTATTATTATTATTATTCATATTCATGTTATTCTTATTATCCTATTATTATCTATATATTATTCGAGTTATCATATTATTGGCATTCAATTCTGTATTCTATGAAAGTCTATTGATCCCTACTTGAAGGTTATTAGATGTAATTTATGTCTATTGGCAAGCTTCTTTTTGAAATAATTAATTTGTTTCAGATTTCATTATTTATTTAAATTTATTTACAACTAGATCTTTTTTATGGTCAATTCTATTATTGAAAATTTTTCAGTATTATCCTAAATAATGATATAAATTATAATACTTTCCTAAGAAATAATAATATTTTATGCCTACACAATATTTCAATATATTTCATTTGGTAGCCGAGTAATTTTATTATTTTATTATTGTTATTATTTTTATTATTTTATTATTTATTATTTTATTTTATTTTTGCGGGAAATTTTTTTTTTTTATCATATGTCTATTTTCATTTTTAGTTACTATATCTTATAATGTTTATTTTATTCTTCTTATTCTTCGAGCATTTCTATTTTTATTCCTCAAACAACGCATATTATCCAACTCCTTTTGTTATATCTATTTATAAGTTTCTTTTTTTTTTTTTATTTTTTGATTCTTTTTATTTTTTTTTTTTTTTATTTTTTTTAAATTTTAAATGAAATATGAATTAAATATAGTTTAAATGTATAAAAAATTACAGTTGAAAAAAATAAAAAAATAAAATTTTCAACTACTTATAAATATTTAACATCCAATATCGCAATTTTAATTTTTTTCCTGACTAAACAGGTTTCTTCATGCAAGTGCTTAAAGTTTGTAATATTGTCCAGATGATTGAATGTATCAATTCGCTTTGGGTTAATAGTATTATTTATTTTTTAATTTTTCTGGAATTAGTCCATACTGTAAGTAGAAGAAATATTTATTACATATGAGAAGACAAAGAAATTGTATTTATTTTGCAGCATCTTGCTCTTTGTCTCAGGCTCTCATTTCCCGGCCTTCCGGCTCCGGCTCCGCGAACAGTAATCCGGGCGGCTCAGCATTTATAATTTGTTTAATTATCATTTCTGCAACTAATCTGATAAATTAGTGCCAGTCTTATAACAACTTTCCTAATGTTAATGATTCTTACTATTAAATTTATTTAATTTCATGTGTTCGTAATATAACTATATTATTATGTTCACAGATCTAGTCGGAAGACGGAAGTTTTCGAATTCAATATTCAGAAGATGTAAAAACCACTTTTAGAACATTATAAAAATAGTATTTTTTGATAAGAGTAAATTTTATTATCTCGTACGTATTGAATGTTTTGTTTAATAACATTCGATTCATGAATTTGATTTGAATTTCAGAATATATACAAATAAAAATAAAATCAGTTATAATGATTAGTTGCACTTCATTTCATTACAAGGAGAGCCGCAAATTCTTAAATTGTTAGATACCTTGCGAAGTGATTTAAACATATCTGGGCATTAACACGCCGAATGTTTCAATTGATATCACTAAGGTTTCCTGAGCATTCTAAATTATATTTGTCAAAGTTTGTTTACTAAGATCATTATTTATTGTTATATATTATTAATAACTAGCATTCTTTAGTAAAGTATTCCGAGCCTTGATATAAGTATATGCCGAGCTTTGG
The DNA here is from genome assembly GCA_015478945.1 of Trachelipus rathkii. Lineage (NCBI taxonomy): Eukaryota > Metazoa > Arthropoda > Malacostraca > Isopoda > Trachelipodidae > Trachelipus > Trachelipus rathkii. The sequence continues at coordinate 76,556 of JABUQX010020001.1, forward strand.
TAAATTATAATTATTTTTTTCAAGCATAGATATCATATATTTATTTTATTATTATTAAAATATTAATTTATATGTTATTATTTATTAGATAATATAATAAATATTTATTATTAATTTAATTCTTTATTATATGTCACTATTATTATTATATTCACGTGTTTATCCTATGTTGCGATTATTATATTATTGGTCTATGATTATTTGGGTTTGATCGTTATATTATTTTATTAATTTTATAGGTATATTTCATATAGTTCTATTTTTACATCTGCGTTTTGGGTTTAATTTTAAAAATTTCACACATATCCTTATTTTTTCAGACACTCAAATATATACATTATTAATGTATTTCGCGGTTTCAACAGGCAAACCCCACCACCACACAGATCTGTTTGCTTTCCAGCATTAGTAACGTGCCCCACGTGCGTTTCTCCACATATTGGGGCAGTGTTTCAGTTCTTTAGTGCGTTAGTGGGAAATGAAATCTCAATTTGTATTGTTGCATTAACTCATTGACCTTTTATGGCAACTCTGTGATTGTGTATTTTTTTTTTTATTTAAAACTTGGAATAGTATTATAATTTTATTTTTGAATTAGTAATAGCTTTATATTTAGTTTATTAAAATTAAAATTGTGGCACAAAGAAATGTATGTACTTTTCGATACAAAAATATTTCATTGGTGTATATCATAATTGAAATGTAGAATGTATGTAACTATCATTTTGATGTTAGTCATATTTTCATTGAAAAAAATAAAAAATGTGAATAAATAAATAAATATATGATAAATCTTTGTAATTCTCAATTATTATTTTATTGTATACAAATTAAACATCACTTATTTCTTTGTATATTATAATATTATTAATATATTATTATTTATTTATTATTTGATTATATATTTATAGATTTTATTTTTATTTATTTTATTATATTATTCTATTTAATTATTAATAATTAAATGATTACGATTGTATTTTTAAATTATATTATTATTGTACAAAATATTTTATGAATATAAAATCCTTATATTATTATAATTAATGTTCATCTAGCTATTATATATTATATTTCTTCGTCTTTTGTAATTATCTGCGGAGTATATCATGAGAACATTTTATAAATTCATATTTGATTTATAGCGTCATAGCAATATTAGGGTAATATTATTTCTCACCTTGATATAATATAGTTCGTATTTTTTTCTCAAGAAACTTGAATATTAATTTCAAATGTTATGATTTGATTTATAATATTAAAATATATTATTTATTTATATTTATTTTTAATTTTAATTATTTGGGTATATTTAATGTATAATTGATCTTTTTGCTTATATAGATACTATTTTTTATATAATTTCTAGTAATGAATCAACTCGGTTTATAGTTATTATTTTTTTTTTTTTTTTTTTGGCGTTAATGTATATCTATATTTAACAATTAAACTTGTAATATTATTTCATTTTATAATAAAACAATCAATAATATATGTAAATATTTATGTTCGAGCTATCAAGTTCATGGGTATTAGTTCACAGCATGACGAAGTTTTGTTTAATCAGAAGTTGAAATAACGAGTAAAGAGATCTTATAACGGGTTTTTCTCGTGCAGTTTTATCCAGTTATAAAACTGACTTTGCTTTAAATAGATTTTTTTTTAAGTCTTTTTTATTCAAGCACTATTTTACCTAAATTAAATAGTACATATGTTTTTTATTTATTTATTTGATTAAAAATTATTTTAATATACTTATTAATAAAAGAAATAATAAAACTTCTTTAACTTTTAAATATTTATTATTATTAATTTAATTTTATTATTAATATGTTTATATTGTCTCTTTTTTTATACTTAGGCATTTGAATGTATTATATACTCTGAGGTGCGTAATTGTCCGTCGTTGTGAAATACTGTTGTCTCTCGGTCACGTGAATTTTTTTTTTTGTTTTGTCTGATAAAATGTAAATTTACTAAACGGAAAGTCATAAAATTCTGTGCGATCTCACGGAAATAGAATAGTGGTAACATAAGTCTTCCACGCTTAACCGTGAAACCCTCACACAAGAAATTACAGTTCGATTTTCTGCGAAGTTCTCACCAAAATAAATTATACATGAAGAAAAGTAGTAGACTTATTTTTGAAAAGAAAAGTAGTTGCAAGGAACGAAAAGAAAAGTGGAAGATTATTTTTAGAACCTTATATTGACTGGTAGAATAATTTTTTCTTCGACGCCATCTCTCTGTGTATAGATGATAGAGAACGAGTGTAGGGAGACTGAGCTTAAGTGTGTGTATTTTTTTTTGTGGGATTATTGTATCAGTTTTTCTTTATCAACATTAGTCAAGTTCCTGAAATTAAATTTGTTGATTTATTTTTTATTTGCTGAATATAATATTTTAAAGCACATTAAAAGGCAGTACTGTAAATTAAAATAATTCTGGATTTTTATTTTCTCGTTTTATATATTTTTCTTTATAATATATATAATATAAATATAAATTATGCTATATATGTATTATGTATATAATATATTATATTATATATATATGTATGTATTATATCATACTAGTTTCAAGATCATTAACATATTTTTAATATTGTTTTTTTTTAAGGTAACACAATATAATATGTAACATTTAGAAATATTCCTGATTTCTAAGATATTTTGATGAAAGTGCTTGTTTCTGAATTTATCCTGAATCAAGGAATGTTTGTTAACGCGCAAGATCGATTAAACTTCTTGAAAACTCACTTTGGTCAAAGAATTTTAAAGTGTAGCGAATGTAGCTTTAAGACTCGGTATTTAAGTCAGTTGAAAATCCATGAAGCTGCTCATCCAAAAGGTCGTAACATGAAGTGCTCAAAGTGTAGCTTCGAAACTCGTATTAAAAGCTGCATGATTTATCACGCAGCGATGCATGCCGGAGGTAAAAAATTCAAATGTTCAAAGTGTCATTTTAAAACGAATAATTTAGAGAAATTTATTTCGCACGAAAATAAAAAAGTTATTTGTCCAGATTGCAAAAAAGATTGTCATACTAAAATTGGATTAGCACATCATATTAAGGAATCTCACACGGTTTCTAAAAAGCAGTCCGACAAACGTAGTTTATCTAAAAAGAAGGTAGAGGAATGGAAATCTAATGTGCCTGATGTCCGTTCCGTATCTCTTTCTCCTAAGAAACAAAGGTTAAACTTGGTTCGTAGCGCCAAAAATATTCGTGAAGGATTCGTATGTAAAGAATGTAGGTTTCCTGCGCAGTCATTTGCTTTATTAAGAGAGCATATGAAAATTGTCCACGACTGTAAGTCAACTGCAGAGTCAAATTCGGAACAGACAAGTACTGATGGAGTATTTCGCAATCACAGACGAGGAAGGAAGAGAGGTTTAAAAAGGATTCTTGTAAGTAATGACATAAGAGATTACAAGAAAACGAGTTATGGCGAATTTGTATGCCGCGTGTGTGATTTTGTTTCAGACGACATCGCGTATTTTCAAAATCATTTAGAAATTCATAGGAGGGGTGTTTCCGTTTTATCTAGACAAAATATTGATATTTTTAAGTGTACCTTTTGTGACTTTGAGACTGAGTACGAAACGATGTTAACGAATCACTTAGAGACGCACGAGGAACATGATTCAGATTTCGATTTCGATAAAGATTCTCCGGTAAAGAAGGATAATGTTTCAGGTGTGGATGGTATCGGTATTGTTGAGCACGTAGAAGAAAAGAAATACCGGTGTTCTTTATGTGACTTTCAATCTAATGGCTGTAAGTCGTTTAGCAGGCATATGTCATTACATTTAAGGAGGGATGTTTTTGATATAATATTTAGTACCACTCAAATGGGTTATTGAATGAAGTTATTTTTATTCCAGTTACCAGATTGACTTAATGATATTTTTTTAAGTTTTAAATTTATGCTAATTTTTTTTTTATATATACGTTTACAAAAGGATTGAAATTTTTGTATTTTTTAAAAAGTTTAAATATTTGTTTCGTGTTTTTTATTATTATTATTATAAATTTAATTGAAGTACTTGATTAAATTTTTTCAATAGATCATTTTATAGCAGACACAGAGTTTATTAATTTAAAATGTTATTTTCTGTTGAAAATAAAATTTAAGGTTTTTCTAATGGTGGTTTGCAAATGTTTCAAATCCAGTTGTAGATTCAAATGTTAATTTTTATGTTACCAGCACTTATTTTTTTTTTGTATAATACTTTATATATATTAATAAAATGTCAATTTTTTATCATTTTTGTTTTATTACAATTTTTTCCAAAGTTTTATTTATATATATATATATATATATATATATATATATATATATATATATATATATTATATATATATATATATATATATATTATATATATATTATATATATATATATATATATATATATATATATATATATATATATATATATATAATATATAATATATATATATATATATATATATATATATAATATATATATTATATATATATATATATATTATATAAAATTTTATTATTATCATATCATACATCTTCTCTTCTTCCTTCTTCAAGACTGGGGTGTAAGGTGTCGTGACATGCATCGGAAAAGAAAAGTAGTAGAAGACAGCATGACCAATTCGAAACGAAAGCCCAGCTTACCGCCCAATCTATACCTTATTAGTGAGACTCGTCGCAGTCAGAAAACCACCTATGAGCTTCACGGGACGTGGGACGGACCTCAACTAATGGCAATGATCGTCAAATTAGGGTTCTCCCCTGGCCAGGTGGGCAAACCATACCTCCAAAACACTCCATTCAATCCTATTATGCACCTTTATTCTCGCCTCTGCCAACTCACACTTCTCTCCTTCAGACATTTTTACTGACTCAATCAGCTTTTTCTTCGTTCCCGCCGGTCCATGCACACTCACCACAATACATCCGCTTTACCAACCGACTGTTATTCATCTTTCCATATGACCAAACCATTCTCAACGTACTTTTATTTTTCTCTCATTTACCCCTTTCTTCACACCACATAACTCTTTAATAGTTAATTAGTCATTTTATCAATATCTTTTTCACACCCTAATACGCCCTAAGATTGTCATCTCTGAAACACGTTTGACTTTAGTTTACTCTTATTCCAGACCAATAGTCTACTACGTATACAGATTATCACAGTAAAACATACCTCATGTAGACCCTAGCGCACTCAAGACTTTAGTCCCTTTACTCACCAACGATTTTAATTGCACAGCAACCTTCTGCATTCACAACTTTCTTTTACACTCTGTATCATCCGTTCCGTTTTCATCCAACATATATACCTAAATATTCTAAAACTCAGACACTTGTTCCAGCTGCTCACCATCTACCATAATTTACAACGAGGACTGTCCTCACTTAACTAAGCATAACCTTACTTTATTCTACGTTTTTTTTCAAACCCTCCTTTTAACATCACCCTCAAATCTTTCTATCAATCTCTCAACTCTCTTCTAGATTCACCACACAAACCAAATCATTCGCACATTATATTAGGTAGGGCAACCTCCATTCTCTCACATTCTAACACCATTTCCTACCACCCCATCTCTAATCTTTATATCATCATTACATATTGCATAACCAAGGAGACATAACACATCTGCCTCACTCCGCCTATTATATTAAATCAATCACTTTTGACACTATTTTTCTTACACACGCTCCTTATCGTACTACATACTTTCTGATCCATTCAGAGCCTACACCACACCATACATCTACTAACACCTGCCATAATTGCTCCTTATTATCTATCATACCCAATATCAAAAGAAAAAACTAAGTAAATCAATTCTTTTTCCTCAATTTTCTCAGTCTTGTGTTTGCGTTCTTGATTTTGATCCACACACCTCTACCACTCCTAAACGCACTTGTTTTTCATCAATCAGTCCTTCAGCACTTGACGCACTCTTTCGACTTTAAAATACCAGCATATATCTTTCCTACACACTCAATAACTAATTCCCCTTTAATTCCTACAGTTTTTCTTATCTCCCTTACCCTTTATATAAGGGTACGATTATGCTCTCCTCCAATCCCTCGGCACTATACCCTCCATAAACGTTTCATTATTCACTTTCAATCCAATAATCACAGTCTCGCTCCGTTTTCTTGATATTTACCAGTAATTTCATCTATACCTGCAGATTTACATTCTTCAACTTTCTCATCTACCCATTACCTCCTCCTTGCTAATGAATCCATCCCAAAATACCTATTCTTCTTGCACCATCAAACCACACCATTCGGCTATCACCGTTTCATTACTGTTAATAATATACAGATTCTCGAAGTGTTTTTTTCCACACTCCCTCGCATCCATTTCATCAGTTCCAAAGCACCATCTCTATTCATTATTCTAGGCAGGTTCCTCATTCTCTTCTTAACCTTTAGCGCTTCTTTCCAGAAAAGCTTCTCTTCCCTTACGAAGGCCCCATTCATCCTCTTCCAAACTGTTCTTTACTCTTCTCTTCTCCTACGTTTGCATCTTTTAGTATTTTTTTTTCTCTTATATATTTCCAAACATCTTTCTTTGAAACTTCATATTAGCCTTTAGTATACTTCAACCACGTTCTTTTTTTACTTTTACCGTTGCATCACCTCTACATTTCACCACTCACTGTTAACATTCTTACTTTCCTACTTTAGCACATCCAACATACTTTCTTGGCGCTACTAACAACTGTTCCTTCATTGCTCCGAGATTGTTCAGTTTCAACTTGTTTCATATTCAACTGATTTACTTGCTAACTCAACTGATTTACTTATCCTTATTACCCCTTGTTCACTTTAATTCTCACTCTTAATTCTCCCATTTCTTTCCGTATCACCTTCTCCCCCATCTAACTTAATTTTACATAGATCAACTAATGTGATCCGTATAATCCATTTCCTAATCTCATCACTTGATTTAACATCAAACATACTTCAACATCTCTTTTCTTCACCAAGCACAAAATAATCCATACTTTTCACTTCAGAACAATCTCTACCTACCCAACTCTAGTATATTAATGAATACTCTTGTGTTTAAAGAAAGTATTACTTACTAACATACCTCTCTGTCATTAGAGTCAATCACCTTCCTACATTTCTCATTTTCTTCCTACACCCCAAAGCCACCTGTTATAACATCTCTTTTCTGATCACCTATCCAACCATTTCGGTCCCAACACATCGATCTAAAGCTCTTACCAAAACATCATTCAGATTATCCCAGAAAATCGTTCCTCTTCAACATTTCCTCAGATGGACCAAACGTCACGACCACACATACCTTGACCTTTTCAATCTTAAATTTAACGCATTAGTATTGTACTCACACAAACAAAGTCTACCATAGCTCTGTACCACAAAGCACTTATCAAAATTGCAATTCCTTCTCTCCCCCTCTCTTCCTTTCCAACCAGCACAACAGACATTTCACACACAACCTCATTTTCACGTCTCCTTTAATCTTTGTTTCAGTCACAGCGAGCAATCAAATTTGCCCTTTCTAATACATCATCACCTCTCTCCTCTCCCTCAACATTTATTTTTCTCTGACATTCAATGTCCCTAGAATTCAATAAATTTTCCGCGAAAATTAGAAGGCCGTTTTCGGCGTCACGACCATCTCCGAGGCATGCTTCAGCATTCCTAGCAAGAGATAGGTGGTAGTGGGCAACCAACCCAACTACACCGTCCCTTAGTCCCCCTTCTACGACACGCAGGACATATCGATGTCGGCAATTCTTTCTCCCCCACAAAAGGGGATATAAGGGATAGGGAATGTCCTGTAGGATGTTGTCTATAAGATTGGGTGAGAAACGTTAGTTATGTGTATACTGATATGTGGATATAATGGTGGTCCAATAAGATGTTGCTGGTGGTATGAGTGTGTGAAGATAGTGAACGCAAGAGAGAAAAGGCGAACCTATTAAAATGGGAGGTAATTTCTTCGCTGCGAGTATGCGTGCTACTCTCTTCTCCTTCTCTTCTCTCTCTCTTCTTCTCTCTCTCTCTCTCTCTCTCTCTCTCTCTCTCTCTCTCTCTCTTCTCTATCTCTCGTCTTCTCTCTCTCTCTCTCTCTCTCCTCTCTCTTCTCTCTCTCTTCTCTTCTCTCTCTCTCTTCTCTCCTCTCTCCTCTCATTTCTTCTCTCTTTCTCTCTCTTCTCCTCTCTTCCTCTCTCTCGTCTCTCTCTCTCTATTATATATATAATATATATTATATATATATATATATATATATATATATATATATATATATATATATATATATATATATATATATATATATAATATATATATATATAATATATAATATTAGGGATGTGCACCGATACCAGAAAAGAGGGCGAATACCGATACGATACTCTATTTTTTTAGGTGCCGATACGCGATTACCAGTACTCTTAGATTAATAATAAATCAACAGTAATAAAGATAGAACATTTTGCGTAATGCTAGGCAACTCAGGATTGCCTTCCCTGTAACAACCAAAACTTAGTCATTTATTTCATATTTGGTTGTGCCGAATAATATTTTTTTTTATTATTAAAATAGTATCTTTAGGAATAATAAATGCATATATAATATTAATAACTTTTTTATGTTTTGGTTTATAACAAGAAATAATATTCGAGTAAGCGTGTGAAGTAAGTCATTAAAAGTTTTGTACATTATGTTTTAACATTATACATTTACAAGAAGATTCTTTAACTAGCTAAATAAAAGAATAAAAATAATGAAAGAGACCTCAATTAATCTGCTGAAAGCAAAATTAAAAAAACGCTATTATTCAAACATGACATACTAATAATATATGTGTGGACTCTTTAAGATAAAATGATTAGATATCAGTCACTACTCTATTCAAAAATCTCAAATTGTGATGCAAATACATTAAGCTTTCACTAGTATTTGGCGAGAGCCTGTTCTTTTTGGGGTGTTCATTTCCACCTACACTAAAAAATACGCTCGCTCTTGACTGATGAGGGAGGGGCTGTAAATATATTTGCTTTGCAAGCACTGATAAATAATGGAAAACCTTGGCCGATTTTCATGCAACACATGAAATTTATTCTCTTCTGTATGCATCATCTCCACTTTCATAGATTAGAATTTGATTATCTTGCTCTTGATGACTATCTCTTCACGTTTTTTTCGATGAGGTTCTTGGTGTGATTCTTTGAAGTTGAATGAGATTTATGCATTTCGGCCATGAACTTATCAAAGTCTAGCATATCCATATCCTTTTCAATTCCATGTATATATTGCTGAGTGTAGGGGACAAGGGAGAACCCATGTGTTGCCAGGGGTTGCAGATAAGGCGGTTCCACTTCTGTGAATTCTTTTTTTTGTCACGAGAGCAAAGCTCCTCTTTTATGCTATTTAAATGCATCCTAGAAGTGGGTTCACCGTCCGGAGATGCCATTCTTGTATGTGTTTCAGCTAGCTTAAGGAATTTCTTATTAGAACCTTTTTATATAGGGCGTGTCAATTTGGAAAGGAAAAAATGAAATTTTTTTTTTTTTTTTTTTTATATTTGGGGGCCAAAAATTTGCCTTTTTTTTTTTTATTTTTTTATTTAAAAGGTTTTTCCTTATTCATAAACATTTACCTTGGTAAATTTGCGCTTGATTATAATGTATATTGAAATTTCCGAAAAAGGGGATAACTTAATATAAACTCCATGAAAATTTTCTCAAAAAGTAGTTTAATGAACTCAAACAATTTTATTTATATTTTGTCTCTATTATCAAACACTGTAAAGACATTGTAAAAAATGTAAAAAAGCTTCAACCAACAATATTCATTCAAATCTTGCCTCGATTTCATTCCTAGCACATCAATTCTTCTGCTTGCTTCTGGCTCTAATGAATCCCTTCCTCGTTTCTCATGAGTATACACTCTTGCAGAAGCTTCGTTTCTGTTTCACACATCTCTCTATGAACTGTCCATGACATGGCCACCTTTGGAACTTGTTGCGGTTGGCTCTTCAACAAAACTTTCTTGATTTCTTGATATTTTGAGCTTTACAAGAAGTGGAGATCATATCCTTTTTCTGACCAGTCTATCAGTTATCAAAAGGGGTTGCATTTGAAATTTACTGCAGGTGTTTCCTAGGCCGAACAGATAGGTCTACTGGTGTATCATCATCTTCAATTCCTTAATTCAATTATCTTCTGGACCCCTTCCTTTCTTTCTGGTCTTCCGAGCATAAAAGTGTCTGAACACATTTGCAATAAAGTGGCAAACCTACGAATGAACGTTGGATTTGTTGGCAAAACAATATCTTGCTACTGATTTTTTCTGATATTTTAGGACGCTTCGAAATTGATAAAGAATGTGGCTAGGTCCTTCCACCCAAGAGGATTTCGATTTGATTGTAAACCAGCAGGGATGTAAACCCAACAATGTATTCATAAGCAAGTGAACACGTGCTTTAAACTGTTGTCTTTAAGCATGTTTTGAAACCATTCTGCGACATATACTTTTGCAGTTGTTAACTCACCGAGAGTGCTGCAGGATCAATTTCTAATAAAGCCCAGATCAGTTGGAAATACACCTGTCCTTATGGCCCTGAGTTTATCCTTAACGATATAGCCCTGATCTTTGTAGAGAGACTTTGAAAACACAGCTGTCCACTAATGGAACAAAGGCTCTGAAAGGATATCCGACAAATGAGGGATTGATTTCTAGTTCTGTGGCAGTATCAAGCATGTTGCCAATCTTACCACTCGACTTGTTGTTAGACAAAGTTTTTTTCATCCAACTTTGTGACCAAGTGCCGCAAAAGTAGCTCATTAGTATGAAGAGCACAAACCAATCAGATGAGTTTATGATTCAGCTTTTTGCCTCACCCAATACATGATCCTCCTTTCCAACCAGTGTAACACTCGTTGAGTACCAACCT
>JABUQX010020001.1:92500-96382 GCA_015478945.1 Trachelipus rathkii
TATTTACTTGATTACGACTTTTGATGTTGGGTAACTCACTGTTATATTATTTAGTCGACACTTATGTTTGACTGTACAATACAGATTTATCTGAAATTTGGTTGGTGGCATTTTCATAAATTTGGTAAAAATTGGTAAGTATTAAAATATTATAATAATATTATAAATATTAAAACATTGGTAAAAATATTGGGAGAAAAATTAAGAGAAGACTATGTTATGCAATATTTACCACTGACAATTTTAATCTCACGTTTAAGTATTGTATTAAATAGTAAATACCACTGCTTATTTTAACGCGTTTAAGCATTGTATTATTTACCACTATATATACGGCCCATTCTCAGAAATTTATGAATAAAAAAAAACACTGGATTTATTCTCAAAATGTACTCGCCTTCAGCTGAAAAATTACAATTCAGAGCAATGTAGGGCACAGAACACTTGATAAATGCATTGTTTTGGACAATAAATAATACGTTGCTATGGGTAAGGAAAAAGTGGTGGCTACGAAACTAAATGGGTTCAATTATCAATTAATAATTTTTTTAGACAATCGAGAACTAAATATTATCGATTTTGAGAATCGGTCAATTAATAGTAACACTCAATATCATTTCTAATATTGATAAATTTTTAACATCAGAAACTAAAGAGAAACCAGTTTACACAAAGTTTTCATTACCTTTTAAAAAAGAAAAAAAAAAAAAAAAAAAAAAAACACGATTTTTCGGTGTTGCTGTCAGATGTACAAATGGCCAACGTGTGAAAATTTGTGGACTATAAATTTAGCATCCACTGTAAACCCCACATTTTTTGGTAGTCCCTAATTGCGGAATGATACTAGGCATTCCGCTAACTGCAATTCACAATATTTTTCAAATTTAAACTCTAAACTCCGCAATTTTTTTTGGTATTCCGCAATTGAGGAATTGCAGACGGAAGTGCCAACCTCTGATATATATATATATATATATATATAAGTATATATATATATATATATATAATATATATATATTATATATATATATATATAATATATATATATATATATATATATATAATTATATATATATATATATGATATATATATATATATTATTATATATATAATATATATATGGTCAGCCTCCAGATTAGATGTCCCTTTGTATTAAAACATATGACATACGTAAACAATGAATACATTTTTGAAAATCGGCACATTGTAATGGAAAATGAAGAAGAAATATAATGAAATTGTTGCGTAAAAAAAAAAATAATAATAATAATAATAAATAGGTTTCCTGTACGATAATTCTCTCGTTCCCCAAATTTTCGCGTTCCAGTCATGAGTCCCCCAATATTTTTTTTCAATGTTAATGCGAACACACACACACACACACACACACACACACACACACACCACATATACACCACATCACACTCTATGATAGATAGAGTTCCAGATGGAGAAATTAATTTTTTTTTGGTGACCTGACTGACTGACCTAACCTAACCTATACTAACCTATTTGCATTTTAATTTTTTAATTTTAGTTTAATTTTTATTTTTTTTTTAATTTTATTTTTGACTTATTTTTGTTATTTCCTAAGTATTTAAAAAAATATAAAAGAAACGTTTATTTTTCATGGGTATCATGTTTTAATTAAGTTTGGAAACGTACGATTATAAACTTATTTTTTGGAGTCTATTTAATTAAAATTATAGTTATTAATTTTTTTTTTTTTGTTCTTGCAATTACATGATACGCTGAATCAAATGTAATCAGTTTTATGTAGTATATGCTTGTTTTTTTTAGATACAAGGGGCACCTAATCCTGGGAGACTGGCCATTAATATATATATATATATTATAATATATAATATATTCTATATATATATAATATATATATATATATATAATATGTAAATATATATATATATATATATATATATATATATATATATATAATCAGTATAAGCGTTGGGGCGGGGTGACGTTGGCCACTTTATGTATAACTTCGTCTCCCCACTTTACTTAAACACTTTTGGATTTTTTTTCTTCTGAAAATCAAGTCCCTATAGTAGGTCATAGCACACAAAAAAATAATAATGTAATTCTAATAACCATAGTTTTATTAAAGGTTAAATAAAGCTCATTTAGACTCACCTTGAAGGGGGTGAATCGGACCACCATTGTGGGTGAATTGGGCCATCTTTTAAATTCTCTTTTTATGTATAAATCAATTTATATTTTTAATTTTTACTTAATATAGAATTGTTTATTATATTAAAATTATGTAATAAGTAATTAAAATTTCAATAATGATAATAGAATAAGAATAAAAATGTGGGGGCCCAATTCACCCATTCGTGGGACAATTTTGACACTTTTTTGAATCATATTTTCCAAAAATATAATTTCATTTTTTTATTTTTAATTTTTACTTAATTAGTAGACTGTTTTTCTATCTAAATAGCTATACGTATAAAATGTCAATAATTTAATAATAGGCACATAAAATAAGAATAACAATGGTGGCCCATTCACCCCATCATCAATTTTTATGGGGGGGGGGAATTGGGCTCAGAACGTCCAATAAAGGGAACAACTATGCACTGGTTTTGGAACAAATTTACTTTGTCAGTTTAAAGCTAACATACTAAACTGTAAACAATGAAAAAAAATAAAATACTGTCATAACTTTTTATTTATAACAAAGTTAAAAAAACTCGCTTCTTTTCTCAAAAAGTGAAATTCTATTTAAGGACATTTTATAACCTAATATTTTATTTTAAAAAATATCAAAACTCTCTAGAATTAAAGATAATCTAAATAAACTTATAGTACTACCGCATGGCATTTAATTGAGCAAAAAAAAAATATTATTTTTATTTAGTCAGTCCCCCCCCCGACGCTATAATAACAGACTGCGGATATCCGGCCGGATATCCGTTTAACTTCCAGCCGGATATTCGGTATCCGGCTATCCGGCTAATTCACTATCCGCCCATCCCTAATATATATATATATATATATATATATAATATATTATAATATATATCTTTATATATAATATTATATAATATAATATATATATATATATTATAATATAATATATTCAAAAATATTTTAGTATATTGTTTTTTTATTTTCAGAATACTAAAATTAATTATTATCTATACAATGACAGAACATACAGTAATAAATGAAAAAATGTATATCTCGCCAATTTTTACAAGTTTTCATGAATGAATGTTGGGAATGGAATTAGTTTATATGAAACAAATTTAGGGTCTTATTTAATATATTATTATTGGGTGAAGAACCTCGTCAAGATTTGGAATTTTGTAAGAGATGTGAATTTTCCCCAAATATATAATATAATAATGATTATCCATTATTGGTAAAATATATCGAAAACATGTACGAACGGCAATTGTTAAAAGGAATATTTTGCAAAAAAAAAAAAATATTTAAACAAAAAGTTGTAAATTTAGAATTAACGAGGTTCAAAGGTGTTTTAGAGTTGAGTAAGAGAATGAGTAGAATTCTATAAAATGTAAATTAGGGTTTACAGAGCACGAACTTTTCCCACCGATCACAATTTTTTTTAACACACTATATATTTCTATGCGCTCAGGAACCTCACGGGGCATTGGAATTAATAAGCGTTAACGCATTGGCACACAAGCATTTTTTTTTCGCACCATCTATTTTCAAATGCGGCACCAGGCAATCACATTGGGAGACTGGAAATTTTGTGTTCCTTATTGCACGAGCAAGTAAGCACCACACACTACAAATACACCAGTGCGTAGGTCAAACCTAATATTAAGTAATTTTCATGTTGCCAGTAAGACCATAGTAGAGGGTAGAGAAGGCATTGCAACTGATTT
>JABUQX010020002.1:0-15000 GCA_015478945.1 Trachelipus rathkii
GTTAATTTTAATTTTAAATAATAATATAATATAAGTAAAATTTTTTATAAATCACAAATAATATGATACTTTATTAAATTACTTACCAAACTGTCACGCATGCACATTTTATTCTCGACTATATCAACGCTCATATATAAAACAATATTATGCTATTTACATAAAAAGCTTTTCCTTGCTAATCTAAATATACGTACATATGCTACATTTATCATACGCTATCGCTATTATTAAAACAATATATTGCTATATTTACATAAAAGCTTTCTATCATGCTATCCTCGCTATAGCAACATTTTAATCTCACGACTATCTATACGCATGTTAAACTAATTCGCTATTTGCATCAAAAGCTTCCCTACTATCACGCATGTACTATAATTTATCCGCTTCTCAGCTTTCAAACATCTTTGTACTGTACGTACATAAAAATTAATATTCCTTTACTCACACGGTTCATTCGAAGATAGACCGATCTATTAATCAAAAATAACGGTATATTCTCGGTTCTATATCTAGTACGACACGTATTGGATCCGCGTTGCCTAAGTTACTTACACCCACACGGATGGGAGCTCGTAATACAAAAAAATTTTTTTTTTTCAGTTAGCATCTATGATACATAAACTAGAGTGTCGAAACAGCGTGAGTAGTATCGTATCTTCGTTTTTCTTACCATGCTTTCTAGGGGCGAAATTAGGTTAGGTTAGGTGTTTGCGCGCAAAAAAACTATGAATTTATAGTAATAAAAATTACGAAAATGTGTCTGGTGATCGAAGGGCTAAAAATCAATAGCATACTGAACTAAAAGAACCAAATAACTATATATTCTCTGTTCATTAGATGACATAAATTCCTAGTATTAAGAAGTTTTTCATTAAGATTTACGCGAAACCTATTTTATTTGTAATTCTCTCATCTTGCCTTTATATTCATTTAAGGCTATGATTATAAACAGATTTCTTTTAATAAGGTGTTTCATTTGACCATTTCACCATTTGTATTAACAGTAATCTTGAGAAGAGGTAAATATCAACTTTTTACTAAAAAAGAGTCATTACATCTAGGATTAATATGTTTTCCTTCTTTACTGGATAGAGCTTATGTTCTCATTTTACTTCTAACCTTTCATTTTTTATCTTACATTCTGATTTACTATCCAGTAGTTTTTTTTAATATCGATTTCATATACTTTCTCGGATCAGTATTATCTTCTAGTTAAGAGAATATAAGAGACGAGAAAGAGCGGCACAATAATCCATGGTAGTTTCTTGAAGAGCTGAGAGCTGTTATCGAAACACAACAGACTCTTGGAAAAGGGCAGAATTTATTCTTCCAGATTTGCAGTAAGTTTTTCATTTTTGAACTTCTTTTTACCTTTCATTTTTGATTTCTAATTACAAGCTATGTTGTATTATAACTTCTCCAATTTAATTTACTAAATTTTGAAAAATCAACTTTGTAGCATTTCAACAATTCGACATGTTATTGAAATATTTTATTTTTTATTTTAATTTTTCTTACAAACTGAAATAGCTACTATATATGATACCTAAAACAATTAGAAATTTTCAAGTGGTAAGCTCACACCATGATTAAAAACTATATAGGACCGGTACATTTTACGGGTAATGTACTGACCTTTGTCCATTTTGTATTTATACTAAGGAATTAATATATATATCATACCTATACAAGGTTCAATAACCGCAACATGGCAAGTAAGTCAGTGGTCTCTCTATAGACCTTCCGGGGGAATTGTACAAGGGTTAGGATACTTATTTCCTCCCTACCTCTTACTCACAGGGAGGGTTACTCCTGAACACCAGTGTTGCACGCTGTTTGTATTTGGGTGTCGCAGGGGTCCTCCGCCCCTCCCCTACGGGGTATGGAAACCGTCCCCCCCCTCTGTCCCCGTCGGCTGGAGCCCCCTTACTAATAACTTTCTGATGCTACTTGCTCTACTTCCCTTGATCTGCTGATTCCCAAATAATGTACATTTCTCTCTCTCTCTCTCTCGTAAGTGTCATACTTTTCGAGATATTACAATTTTTAAAAGATATTTAACTAAAATCTGAGTTTTAAAGTGTTCTAAATTTTATAGAATGAAATTCTGTAGTTTGAATCATGTCCGTCTACCACAGAAATTCATTGCTTGGTTATCAACTGATACAACGTACTGTAGCCATCATACATTTAATTTTTCAAAAAACCGAATTAACACCATTATACAAACTGACCAAATTGTGTGGGAAATTACTTTAGAAGCTGGGGAGATACTCATATAGATTACTTTATACTTATATATATATATATATTATATATATATAATTAATTTATATTAATATATATATATAATATATATATATATATATATACTATATTTTTATTTAATTAATATATATATTATATATATATTATATATATATATATATATTAATATATAATTATAATATATTATACTATATTATATATTATATATATATATAGTATATATATTATATACTACTATTATAGTTGTCAATCACCACACACAGAAGCAGAAGACCTGATTTCAATGAGGCGGGTTGTTTGTAAGGCCTCAAAAAGTTCACCAACAAACGTAAAATTAACGCAGATGAGCAAGTACGTGGCGTACAAGGTGGAAAAGATTAAAATTCATAGTATCAAGGAACATAGAAAATGATGGTAAAAGAGAATTCCAGCAGAAAGAGTGCTGGCAAGGAAAGAAGGAAGCGGCGCCATCACCCTTCTGCGAACTAACCTGGATGTTTTAACACAACATTAACACAAAACTCATGCGCAGATAAGCAGGCGACGCTTCACCTTGCTTTATGAGGGCTTCATACGTTTGGTAGTCGCGCGAGTGAATAAGCTTTCCTCGAGCGCCCTGCCGCTGCTGTACCTACGAAGATATATATCGAAGAGGAATACAGCACAAAAGTCAGCTGTAATGTCGATCGCAAAGATAGAGTTGGTTCATTTTTGCTCGAGAATTATGGAAAGTAACAAACATAGTTTATAAGCTTTTGGTCTTTGAACTCGACCCGTATCCAAAGATTTCCGGGGGCTCGTATAGACTCAAGAGCCCCCCAGATGAGAGTGAGCGTAGGCTCTTAGACCCAGAACAGATGAATGTAGTGTCCTTGTGGTATAACTGGTGTAGTTAACTGATAAAAGGATAATATCTTTCTTTCGTGCTCCGTCTTATAACTGTCTCAGTTGTCATAGAAGATTAACCGGCCTAGCACACGCATGTGTTTATGATGATGGCGTCAAATTGTTATTTATTGTTGTAATGGAGTTATCCACGGCAAGATTGGATTTTTCTTATCTTGCTAGCAACCCTAGTAGAGACTAGAACAGTTAGACCTGTTTGGAAGATATAAGAAGGTTGCATCTAGAGAAGCGGGGAGAGTGGTTGTAGGAATGTTTTGCGTCCCTTTCCTTAAAGAAATCTGACACTTCATAACAGGAGGTACGCGGACTCCGAGACTGCAATCCCTCTTATCTTGCAAAAATAAAGAAAGATAAAGATAGAAATAAATTAAAGACAAGTTAAAAGCCAAATTCTCTATGAAGTAAATATTTTTTTAAAAAATGGGGTGAGATAAGAATTGCAAAAATGAGTTCAGACGTCGAAGGATGTCTGAGTCAATCAGTCAATGACAACATGGATGGGTTGGGCAGTTGATGAATTTGTGCACGGTTGAGAAATAGTCATACTGAAAAGTAGGCTCGATTTAAATATTATTGTAATAGAGAAGACGTTTTTAGAACACCTATAGAAAGACAAAATACTCGTAGTCCCATATCAAACCTAGCCGATATTGAGCACGATTGGGTATGAACTACAAAGATTAAAGCGAGACTCCAGGACGAGATGTGACAATAAATGTGAGGGGATGGCCTTGTGTAGAGTCACCGTGGACGCTCTCAGTGCCACTACTTTCCTTTTCAAAACGGGGATTATAAAAGTGCCTTGCTTTGTATTTTTTTTCAAGCTACTCATACACTATATTAAGGCAAGTCTCCCTTAAGTTCCTAAGGTTGGAAAACCATAAATTCAAGTAGAATATAAGGATAAAGTATATCGCCAAGTAAACTCGGAGTGCCGAAAGCCGTAACTGGTGGATTGGGTAAGAATGAATGTAGATTATTATACCAGTATAGATTATCTAAGAATATGAGAAGTTGAGAAGGGCTTTTCTAAGATATATATGATATAATATAACATGTGATGACGCTTATAGGTGAATAGTTAGAAAGATCAGAGTCGGCTTTCCTTTTTTTAGCGGATATATGGTATATAGGACATTGTGTAAGTGCTTTTAGCATTAGGGATAAGTGTTAGTCAATTGTGTATATACAATCACATAGAATATAGTTTGAACTCACAACTGGGATTGTAATGACACTGAAGCACGCTGTTTCTAAGAATTGAATTTAATAAACCTAGATATAATAATGGAATTAGATAATATCCATCAAAATCTCACGGGGTAGGAAATCAGCCAATCAGGGCCATCCGCTTTCTAACATTGGATTATTTTAAGGATCCCAAAACTAAGCGGAAAACTCTCTATCAACAACTTCGCGTCATATCACTGATGGTCAAAGGCATAGGACAAATCGAACTAGAGCTGAGAGATTGGAGGGTAAGGAGGGAAGAAACTTGAACTAACAATTCGTACTCGCAGGGAATTTGAGAGAGAGCGAAAAAGGAGGAATGTAAATTTTAATGTATTGTAAGACCTTATTCAGTTGTGGAGAGAAATGCTCAAAGACAAAAAACAAGAACCAATACTATGTAAACCTTTTCTGTATTATATGTATATTGTATGTATATGCATATTTATAGACTAGAGAAGGTTGATTGAGAAGATGCGATATATGTATAGACTTGTGGACACATAGTATGGCCGAGAAAATGATCTTTGTCGAGTAAGGCGAGACTATTATTTTGAAATAATTATATATTGATATATATATTTATTTATAGTGAGGGCTATCGATAGTCCGAACGTTTAGTAGGGATCACAATGGAGTGGTAGTTAATAACGTTCTTTCAACTATAAAATCATAACTAACCTATAAGTAGGGAGGGAGCTGAGTATAATAGTATATAGATAACCCCGCGCTCAATATATAAGTATATATTATATCATAATATATTATATATATACTAATATATACATGTACATGCACACACTCTTGGAAGTACTACAAACCCCGGGGGGGGGAAATATGATTCACCTAATATAGTATACTCATACTATATATATATATATACTAGTCTCGATATATATCTATACTATACTATTAGCATGGGCAGGCCACGATTATGAAATTTTGGACACTGACGCACTGACCGTGACGATTAGGCCGCAAATGATTCTGCCTTGATGATATCGTGATCGCGGGTATATTCAACTCTGGGAGTAAACTTATTTTCTATTAAGATATATAAAATCATTACTATTCTTTTCTTCTCACAAAATCATATTTTCATATCTATTGATATATCTATAAATTATGTTTAATTTAGTATTATATTGGTATACTATCAGTAGTTTAGGAAATATAAACAATAAAATAAAAAAAAAGTAATAATATTATTTTTTATTATTTTGACTTTTATTCACATATACAATTTCATAATACGCTGATTTCATAATATCAATTGTTTCATATTTTCTTTACTTATATATCTTAGTTTTATCGAGATATCATGCGAGATAACTTATTATTTATGTTTATACTCATATTAATATTATATATATATATTATATTAATATATATATATATAATATATTATATTATATATATATATATTATATATATAATATTATATATATAATATAGCTATATTATATATATATATATATATATATATTAATAATATATATATATTAATATTAATAATATATATATATTCATATATATATTATTAATATATATATATATATATATATTAATATATTATATATTATATATTATATATATTATATTAATATATAATTTATTATTATATATATAATTATTTACTATATCTATATTAATATATATATATATATTTTTAATATATAATATATTATAATATATTAAATATAAAGATATATATATATTATCTTATATAATAATATAAATATTATATATATAATTATATAATATATATATCTATTCGAATTAATATATATATATATTAATATATTAAATATATATATATAAGGCTGTAGACAGGAAGGTCAGGGGGTTCAACCTCCCCGAAATATATTTATTAGAGATCATACTTATAAATTATAGTAATTTAATTTAATTATATTAGAATATAATTAATAATTATGATAAGTGGTTTCAAAGTAAATATTATAAAATAATTTTATATAGATACAATTTCAATATTATCTAATGAAATTAAATCAATGAAACTAATAATATAATAATAACTAAGTTATAAAACATAACCATAACAATTAAAATTAATTAAACACGGTCAAGAGTACATATAAATCATTGGCTACATAGATGCATTTAGATAAATTATATAATCAATAATGCATCATAGTGATAATTAAGTTAATCAATGAAAAATGAAAAGTGCAATAATAATTTACTCTCTAATAAGGTGATTTTTTTTTAATCATAGGTTTTTGTGCAGATATAATGCTTTTGGATATAACAGTTAAACAGAGATAGTTCTTAGTCAAGTGTATGACGACTGTAAGTTATGGCCTCACATCGCAGTGCCACTTAGTCGAGACTATAATAAGTTAAGGTTCATAGTATTGTTGAAGAAATTATTGGACCTACCAGGGGATCTCTTAATCACAGGTGAATTAATGTTCTCACAATAGATATCTTCCGCTCAAGAAGAAGATGACACACTTTGAAAACAACATATTTGTGATACCTTATTAATTGGACCATAATCCGCATAGTATGTATACAAGTATTTATAATAAATGAGAGGAGGGATGGTGTACGATAACGCAATATACATTCTAGTTTTGAATAGAGAGAGTAGTGAAGATTTCAGCATATAACAAAATTACTGCCTTCATATCTCATATGCTTAAAAATCTTTATACTTCTTAATCTAGAGATCATCGGTGACTTCTTCTGCATTCTCTAAACGATCTATTCATTCCTTCGCACACGCTCTCTAGTCAATAGTGTACATGTATATTCTTTCGTATTTTGTGAATTTACCCAAATCTTTGATTAAATGAAGGAAAATTTGTTGTTTTCAAATCTAGAATCTTTTTTAATTTACCATTCCAAGCCATTGAAAACAGTCGTATTTTCTCTTTTAAATATGGGCCGGACTCGTATATTTACTAAGGCGAGAGACAGTGCGGTATGGTTTTGCCACACATTTCATTCAGATTCTACTATCCACTCGCCTTTATGTCTAATATGATTTAATATATCACATATACATGATTCACTAACAAATAATTATTTCCATCTAAATATATCTCTAGATAATATGCGTACGTGTGCTAGGAGTTTAGACCTATAATCTATGTCTCTTGTCGATTATACGAGATCCATGAAGCGGATTTTTTTCTGCTGTATGATATATATATATATGCTTTTCATCAAAGAATAAGGTGACATAACCTCTATACTCACTTTAGTGTTATCCTCATACTACTTGACTATAAATATCTTATTTCAATCTTCTAGCTAACTTCTGTAAAATCTGCTTTCCTATACTACTCTTATGATTTCAAATATGAAGTCTAGAGATTTCTTCTGATCACCTGTGTTTGCTATTACTCTTCAATAAACTGAAAGGCTCAATCTCTTCGGTCTATATATAATTACCCTCCGCTACTTAATATATACTGACTATATTCTCTATGTCTCAATACTTGAATACACTTTCTACTCAGTGTTGGATATATAAGCTCTCACATGTCCTAAATTATCTATACCTATATTCCCTGATAAAAATAATGTGAAAGACGCTCTATCCTTTACTATAACTATATCGACTATATACTGGAGCCTATACTCAATCTATGTGTATTCTATCTAAGATTTTGAAACCCTTCTACTAACTCCTTCTTTAGATAATCTGGATAACTAACTTCAGAATCCCAAGTGACGGTATCACTTAGTTTGATCATTATAACGAAGTTCATATATGAGTAGATTATATACATTTCCCTTATCATTACCGATTATTATATGGTTTTATATATTCGACTCTTAGGTAACTATAGGGGAGTACTTGTGAGGTATGTTGTACTGACTATATTGAACCCTCACACTCAATATATACTAAGCATTACCGATACGTACCATGGCTACGCCTGTCCACTTAGCTTATATATCATATCCTAATAGCTCCCCTCCTTTGTAGGTTTTCCTACTTCTCTTTGACTCATGACGGTATATAGTATTCATAATGCTTGGCTACCTTTATTATCTCATTTAATAACTTATAATGCAGCATAGAAGGTGTCTTAATAAACGGAGTTATTTTTACATAATCATTATAGGTTCATCATATGCGTATCGCCATCAGTAGTATGTCTCTCGATTTTCATGCTTGTACCTTCTTTCGAATTGTTCTAATAAGAACCGTGTAGTTCGCGATGATGAATTGGCAACTTCTTCTTCTTGCGTCTATAATTCTTGTAGCTATTTATGTGGCGCTAATCTGATACACGCGTTCTGTCTTATCTCGTCTCATCGCTCAGATCCAAAACTGTATTCCTTATCTTTTCTGCAATCCTCGTGGGAATGATATTTGCAGCATATTGTGCAGGGAATAGTTACTGACCCAATTTAAATATGATTGTTGTAATACTCGTTCCAGTAAAGCCTGAACGGCTGGCGGGCTCAGTTACAACACCATATCTCATCCACCTCGTAATTCCGATGACATCGACCCTTCTTCTTAGTTTAACATCACTATCGATCATCCATGAACGGACCTATTCACATTTCCTGTGTAATATTTAATATTACATTATCGCTACTAATATTTTATGCTTCTAGCTCACACTGAAATTATGCCATTTCTGAAGTTAATCTTTTAGACACATCTACTCTTTCTTGTGGGCGATTTTTCTGTGTGTATCTCCCAGGTCTGAATAGGAATAGAAGATATCACAGTACTTTCGTGAGAAGCTTTATATACAGATTCATTTTAAAAACCATCCGATACTTTTAACAGTATCTCTCACGTCAACGCTAATCAATATAATATTCGTAACATCCGTTATCTACACTATGCCTTAATTCACTTGTCTATCTTATATCCGAGGACTGACGGTATCTTTATGGTCCTCGATCCGTCGTCTCTCCATGTTCTTTGTGAGAACATGAAATGCACCAAAGCCAGCTATGCCGTGGTGTATGCACCTTAGACGAGACTATATGAACGAATCGATTGATAACCACAATTCTCGATCCTACTAATTGTGAGGTTATAAACACCTCGGTTTACTCAATAATATAGGTGCAAGAACGGTTCGAACTCTTAGCGCATCCTCGCCACCGCGCGCCAGTTCAACCGTCAAGACCACCGTACGCGCTGGACAATGGATTTCTGGTACTCTTTCTTTATTGTAGAGTAGAGACTTGGAACACCCAACTAACTTACTCTACCGCGTGCAGATCCATTCTTACCATTGTTCCACTACATGTTTTCTTAACGAGAGACTTACATGTAGCACGGTTGGTCCCGCGGCGATCCAGTTTACGTTGGTTGTAGTTTCGTAGTCCAAATGTGTTCATGTTTGACAATAAATTTGACGGGCAGCTCCGTATTTTGTGGATGGATGAGGCCAGGTTTACCAATATTAGGGGTACGATATCTCAATGGTGTGTATAGGTAAAGCGGGGGTATGCTGGGCTCTGGTTTGCGCACTGAGGAAAACACCGATATCACCTTCAGCCCGTCGGACACCAGGTGTTTACTCCATAAATGTGTAGTGTGAACTGCTAGATAACATTATATTGAATTTGGGAGCCACGCAGACATTTCCCATAGAAATAGATAGGTGTGGATGTGAAATAAAGTTTCTGGACACCTACGGTCTCATAAATTGATCAGAGCCTTCCTCGTGACGTACCATTACAGACACGTCAAATATTGTACTACCAGCATGAAGGATGCCCAGCACATACAGCAAGAGCTGTGCAACATCATCTAAACTGTAAACACACCACACGTGTAGGTGGATAGGACATGTGGGTCCTATTCGTCGCCCTCTCTAGATCACCAGACATATAACTCAACTGGAGTCGTACTGTGGGGCTCCTGAAGAATCGTGTCTACGTGTGGGTACACAACACCGATAGCATCAATTTTAATTACCTCTTAAATCGAATCACTCACGCTTGTCGTCCGAACTGGTCGACTCCGAAAATATCACATTGGCAACATTACAAGGGTGGATCAGACCGGCTGAACTTTGCGTATGGAAAAAGAGCAGACATTTTCGCGCACCGCGTAAAATGTATACATGCATATACGATGAAGAATGTACTACATAAATCGGAAGGTACTACAGGAAAGGATTTCATACTATAACCGAAATATACTTATGTATGGACTGTGTAAATAAACGGATGTGTTACAGAGTTATAAAATCATTTCTGTTATAAATCCTAACTGTTCATCGTAATAACTATTAATAGTACTAATATAAACACGCTGTATATGGGGGGTTTCGGCCCTCCTTCACGATGTTCTAAACCTATTACAACTTAACATTTGTTGGACTTTACGGCGCAGCAACGTATTTTTCCGCGTGTATTGAGAGGTAAATACCATTTGAATCGAGATGACTTCTCTATGAACCCTAAATAATTTTTGCCATAATATGCAATTTAATCATCGGAACCACACGGTTTAATTGAAAATTCGAAGGTCCGGTGGAGCAATTCGCATCCAGAGACCTTTTATTCCTACAAGTTTTCTTAATAATTACATATTACGGAAATTATTCGCGTGTTGCCATTAGCTGAACCACACCACCACACACCCCACACACAACACACATATATATATATATATATATATATATATATATATATATATATATATATATATATATATATATATATATTTATTATATATATATATATATATTTATATATATATAAAATAAATAATATTTATTATATATATATATATTATATAATATATTATATATATATATATTATACTTTATATATATATATAATATATTATATTATATATATCTAGTAAATACATAAATATATATATATTATATATATATATATATATATTGTAAAATATATTTCACAATATTTGAAATCAAGAAACTAAAGTTGTTGATATTAAAAACGTATAATTCAAAAACAAATCTTGCTTCATAATCCATTTCAACATTTTTGTTTAAATAACTTTTCTTTTAATACCTTTTTTATTACCTGACTCGACATTTCTTTAAGCTTTTTGATCGTAAAACTAGAATCAGGATGTCGAAATAAGTCTGGGAATTCTCATTCCTAATTCCATTCCAAAAATCCATTCCTAAATCCAACCGGATTCCAAATGGATTTAAATCTAGATTTATTCAAAAAATCCATTTTAGACTTCACTTCAGAAAAGGGATAGAGAGACCGAGAGAATGGTGGGGAATGAGAAGGAGAAACTTTAGGGGTTTAGAGAGATTAGAGAAGGGGATGAGAGAGGGACAGGGGGAAAGCGATTTTTTAAAAAGGGTTGGATCATAGAAAAAGTCATTCGTTTGGGCCTAACAACCGCTTAGATAACAGTTAAAGAAATAGTTCTGAGTATTGTTGTAAGAGGCGCGAAAATTATATTAAAGATAGAAGTTTTCTTTCTTAAAGAAGTGAAATATTTATAGCATACATTATTTAAATATATTATATGTTATATATAATTATATATTCATAGGTGTATAACTGTATACTGTTTTGTTCTTTGTATTTTTTAAGTATAAAAAATTTTATAAAAACAAAGGGCAGATTTAGAGCTTAGTGAGACAACAAAGGACTTCTCACTTTCACTTAAAACATTTTCCATCGCTTGTAGCAAGGTAACCAATTGAATTGCTTAATAATTTAAATAATAATAATAATTAAAATGATAATAATAATTAATAATAAATAATAATAAATAAAAATAATTTAAAGCTTTTTACTTTGTTATTTATTATTTAAAATAAAGAATCATAAGCCATATTTAATGAAATATATTTATTAATTATCTTTGATATAATATTGTAATTAATACTTGCAATCAATACTTTTATTATTTAATAAAGATATAGATTGTAATATTGGAGAATTTTTGATATGATTAATGATATATCATGCATTATTTTTTTATTGTTATAATATTATATTGAAATACGACTAATTAATTCTTAATTATAGCTTAATTATTTTTTAAAATTGCCTGTAACTTATATCGTATTTCCTATTATTCTTTATTTAGGTTTTTTAGAAGACTTTTTATAGACTGTTTTTGGAATTTGAAGGATGAAATAAAAATCTTAAGGAATTGACGCGTTTAATACCCTGCATCTGGTGCTAAAGGATTGTGTCACCAGACTGGCGACCTTGCCAGGATATTGAGGCAGATGTCTCTATTCTACAGAAACCTGAGCACTTAGAAGAACTTTTGGACTTGTTAATGGAATACAAGGACGTTATTGCTCTAGATGATGATGCAGTTCCTGTCTGTCCTATACAGAAGTTTGAAATAGAACTTACCCCAGATGCTCCAAAGATCATCTTTAGAAAACAGTATCGTCTCCCACATCGCTATTTGGAAGACATCGATAATTTTACAGATACAGCTTTAAAAAAGAGATATATTAAAGCTTGCTACTCGCCACAAAGTTCACCTCTACTGGTGGTGGCCAAAAAGAACTCTAATAAACCAAGAGTCTGTATAGGCTATCGGTATTTAAACTCTTTCAGCGTCCAGATGTGTACCCATTGCCCTCGATTGACGACATATTTTCGTCCCTAAGGAGGCAGTACATTTTTACTAGTTGTGTTTAATAGACCTTACCATGCCTCGAAGTCGAGGAGGAAACACAGAATTTAATGGCTTCCGTAAAAGGAAAGGATTATTCTGCCCAACAGATTATTATTTGGGCATAGAATGCCCAGTACTATGCTTGGACCATGCAAGTGCGTTGATTATTAGGACCTATCGCTCAAGTGTATTTAGATGATGTCTTAATCATGGGTAAAAATAAGGCAGAACATTTTGAAAACTTAAAGAAAGTTTTTACTGGCGTTTAGAGAAATTATTAGAGTAATTGACCAAATGTTCATTTTCTAACCGACTTTCAGTAATATATTTAAGGATTTAAAATAGGAAGAGACTGAATTTCACCAGATCCAGCGAAGATAGAATCATGAAGAGTTTCGTCCTCCAGTAAGTTTAGGTAAAAACAATCTTTATTAGGATTTTTCTCGTAATTTTCGCTTTTAATTCAGTGACTTTGGCACTAATTGCGAACCATTATATAACTTTAATAAAAGAGATGTCTAAGTTCGAATGGAAGGAAGAACCAAAAAGCATTTGGGAACTCTTAAAAGAGAATTGTTATTCACCTCGTTAGTTTTTGCGGACTATTTAAGAATTTTTTATAGGTACAGACGCTTGCGACTATGGAATTGGGGGTTTTACCAGATGTCAGATGACGGCAAGGAAAAATCGTTGTCTTTTGTGTTCCAGAGTGTTAAGAGGCAGTGACTCAACTATGATATTATAGAAAGGAATGTTTGGCTGTTGTCTTCTCACTAGAAGTTTAAAAATACGGTGTTTGGTTAATCCCATCACAATATTAACTGATTATCAACCTTTTGCTTTATTTTCGTATAAGCACAGCGGACGATTAAGCCCGCTGGAATTTTTTTGTTAATTAGTTTTTCGCCAACTATAATATATAAGACGGGAAAAACAAACATACCGCCCGAATTATTTGAGTAGGCATCCAGCGAAAGCTCCAAACGTTTATTTCTTTAAAGGAGAAAAGAAATGTTTTACCAAGAAAGATTTTATTTTAACGTGAAGAAACTTTCAATAAAGAACAAGAAAAATTTGCCCTAGATTAACTCAATCGCGTAAGTCGGCCTCGGATAGGATTATTTTTATCCACATATTTTCCACAAGAAAGTATTGTCAGTATATACCGGTTTATATATATATATATCTATTATTATATATATATATTATATATTATATATATATAATATATATATATATATATATAATAGATTTATAATATATATATATATATATATATATATATATATATATATTTAAATATATAGTTTCTACTGTTAACAAACTCAATAAGAATAATGAAACACCAGAATAAATGGATATTTTACTATTAAATATTAACCCTATAATACATAATGCGTGCTTCAAGAATCACACAAATACAATCATAATAATAAAGACTATGATACGTTAGTAAATACGGCCATGTTGCCAGAATTCTCTCTACTGGCATAGTAGCCAAAAAAATAATTAAAATACATATAATATAATTTTTCATAGAATAAACAAAATTTTATATATATAAAAATATATATATATTATATATATATATATATATATATATATATATATATATATATATATATATATATATATATATTATTATATTTATATATGATATAATATATATATTATACATATATATATATATAATATATATTATATAATATATATAATATATATATATATAATTAATATATATATTATATATATATATATATATATATTATATATATATATATATATATTATATATATATATATATATATATATTATATATATATATATATATATATATATATATATTCTTTGAAAATACACATCTCAAACCGTTCTGTTTAATTAATGTTATTGGTGTTTAATTGTCTAGTGATCATAATTGAAGGATTACATTACTTCTTTAAGAATTTTCTTCTTATCAGCTATCCTGCTCAATAATTCTCTCCAGTCTCTCTTCT
>JABUQX010020002.1:20000-40000 GCA_015478945.1 Trachelipus rathkii
TCTCACCAAACGTAAGATTTTTGACAAATCCGGATAAGATTGCTATTGTCCATCTGTACTTACCAAGAAAAATTCTAATCTACATACAAAAATTTGATAAACAAGGAAGTAATGGCGCGAAAGCAGTACACTGAATTTTTTTTCTTTGATTTTTTCTTACATGGAGTCATTTTTTTTAATATTAGAACTATTAAAGAGTAATAAGAGATGTGTCAAATATTTATATGAGTGTGATTATATCACAATTTCTATTAAATTATTCACTTAAAATATCAAATACATGCAATGAATGTTATATCTAACGTTATATACTATATAAAATTATAATTATAATTATAATTATATAGGAGAGGAGAGAGGATAGGAGAGATTTTAATATTTTTCAATTTCGCATCGCTATGCAAAATTGCTTAATACGTCCGTCTCATGGCCAATTTCAATAATCGTCATACTAATATAAAATATATATAATAATAACTAAATATATACGAAAAACAATGTAATATTCTAAATTATATATATATATATTATTATATATTCTAATATTATTAATTTATATAATAATTATATATAATATATATATTATAATTATATATATTATATATTATAAGTTCAAGAAACTTCGCTTGAAAAACTCTCACATACTTTGCAAATCCCCCTGACTTTCCTCTTATTTCGATCTGAGTTGTTTGCAATTCCCAACTGAAAAGGCCAATCTTCGGCCTTCTATTTTCCTCTAGCACCGCCTTAACGTTCCTATCTCTCCTCCTCCTCCTCTCAGGTGTCCTTAATGGCCTTTGCCTAGTGATACATTTGGATCAGGTGCAGGGCTCTGAAATTTATGAATGTAGAAAGCGGAGGCCGATGGCGCTCCCCGAGTTTTGAGGGATTATCTATCCATTTATCCGGTTATCCATCTGAAACAGCGTGCTTCTGTGCTTACTAATCAATTGTTCAACTATATTCTCTGTGTCCTAATACTAGCATTTCCTCAGTGTTAAAAGCACGCACATGTCCAAACCTATTCGCAAACAAAGGGAAAGCGCCTCTGACTTTCTAACTATCACCCTAACTCTCACTTGGTTCCTAAGATCTTTGAAGCCCTTCTCAAATCTCACTTCTTAGATCATCTCATTCCCTTCTTTCCCATCACCAGTACGGCTTTCGGGCTCGAGGTTTACTGGCGATATTTCCTATTCCCTAATGATTTATGTTTCCAACCTTAGGAACAAGGGGAGACTTGCCTGTGGCGCTTGAAAAAATACAAACATTTACGGGGTTTGGCCCGCGCCGGCTTCAAACCCCTCCTTTTGTCTCTCCTCTTGCTTCTTATGTCTACGTTTTCTTCAATCGCTCAATATCGCTGTTTGATGACGAGTTAATTTTTCTGTAATAGTGGTGTTCCTGGGTTCTGTCTATCTCCTACTTTTTCCTACTTTTCATTAATGATCTTCTCACCTGCACATCTACTCTATCACATCTGCCGAGACTCGCCCTCTATCGTCAACTCAATTTAATTCTACTCCCTTTTACTTCTAGATTGGCTCTCGTCTTAATTCTATTCTATCTCGCTGATCTGGATAGATTTCCGGGTGGGATCGTCTCAACCTTATGAAATTCAATTCTTTAAAAACCCAACCATCTAACAAATCTCCCTCTCTAGCACAACTCTTAGCTTTCCTATCCCTCGTCTCCTCCTGTGACAATAATAAACATCAGTGGCCTTAACATAACAAAAAAATGTCTTGGAACCTCACATCACAAGGTTGCTAGGGCGGCTCCAAGAAACTTGGAGTTCTGTTAAGACTGCGAGACTTTTTTTCTTTTCTCAGTTACTCCAGTATAAGGGCTCATCCGCTTGTATGAGTCACTGCTCTCATCTGGGGCCTGGTTTCACCTTTTGATAGGGTCGAGTCAAAGACCAAAAGGCTTATAACTGTTGTACATTTTTTTTTTTTTTTTTTTTTTTTTTTTTTTTTTTTTTTTTTTTTTTTTTTTTTTTTTTTTTTTTTTTTTTTTTTTTTTTTTTTTTTTTTTTTTTTTTTTTTTCCATTTCACTCGACCCTCTATCTTTGCGCGCGATTTTGGTGCTTTAAATCTCTTTCATATACGCAAGCGGCTATTGGCGCCTTCGAGGAAACTTATTCACTCGCGCACCTACCACTTTATGAACCCTCAAAGCAAGGGGTGGCGTAATCGCGCATGAGCTTCTTGTGTTAATGTGGTAACTCCAGTCTGTTCGCTGCGTGCTTCCTTCTTTCCTGCACCTCTGTTCTGTGGAATTCTCTCCCATCTTCTGTTTCCTGCTGAAATTAAATTCTCACTTTAACGCCCACAGTCTGTTGCTCAATCTGGCGTAATTACGTTTGTTTGGTGAACTTTCTGAGGCTACAACCCCCCTCCTTGAATAGGTCTATGCCCTGTGAGTGGTGGTGACAACTATAATATATATACTATATATATATATTATATATATATATATATATATCATAATAATATATAATATATATATATAATTATATATAATAAATATTATATATATATATTAAATATATTATATATAAATATATATAATATATATATATAAGTATCGGTTTCAGCAAAATCGGTTTTGTATCGGCTTTTTGAAAAAATGGTGAGTACTTGTTCGGTATCGACTAAAATTTCGGTATCGGTGGCAACACTAATTATATATATATATATATATATATATAAATATATATATAATATATATATAATATATATATATAATATATATATATATAATATAGTTTACACTATAATATATATATATTGTTATAAAAAAACTGAATGATGTAAATGGGAGAAGTAATAAATAAATAAATAATTACACAAATGTAAAAAAATTAGAGAAGTAGGTAAGAAAGAAAACTTACTAGAAATACTGGAAGAATAAATTCTGCCCTTTTCCAAGAGTCTGTTGTGTTTCGATAACAGCTCTTCAAGAAACTACCTTGGATTATTGTGCCGCTCTTTCTCTCTCTTATATCCTTCCCAGAAGAATACCCCTCACAGATTGTATATGAAATATGATTAAAAAAAAGGTTAGAAAAACGTTAATAAAATAAAGGTATAAAATGGACAAAAGAAGGAAAGTATTTACCTAGTGTAATGACTCTTTTTAGTAAAAATTTGAATACCCCAACTCATAAATAATATTGAATAGAAATTGGTGAAATGGTCAAAGAAACACCAATCATTGATCAGCATTTAATATAAAAAAAAGAATATTAATAAATAGTTTTTATGGCTCTATATAATTTTATAAGTATTTATTTGCTTTCAGTATTCTATTGATTTTTAGCCTGATACCGACACATTTTTTTTTATTACTGATAATCGCGGCAAACGGTGCCGACCGATACTGATACGCGTTTCGCGGCAACGAAACGTGTCGTACGATACCGATACCGTATTTGATAAGATCGGTCTTATCTTCGAACGTGTGTAAAGAATATATTTTTATGCGGACAGCAAAGATGTTTGAAAGCGAGAAGCGGATAAATTAGCATGCGGATAGCGGGAAGGCTTTTGATGCAAATAGCAATTATGTTTACATGCGGATAGCGGATAAATGTGCATGCGGATAGCAGGAAAGCTTTTTATGTAAATAGCAATTATTGTTTATATGCGGATAGCGGATAAATGTGCATGCGGATAGCAGGAAAGCTTTTTATGTAAATAGCAATTATTGTTTATATGCGGATAGCGGATAAATGTGCATGCGGACAGTGGTAAGCTAATTTAATATAAGTATCTATTATTTGTTTATAAAGATTTCCTTTATTTATTATTATTTAAAATTAAAATTAACAGTAATATATATATATATGCTGGTATTTCCAGCCGTAATTTCAATATATATACAAATATGCTGGTATTTCCAGCCCAGAGATCTATTTTTTTAGAGTAGTGTACTTTAAATATTTACATATCACAATTCTTTCTTAATGAACAATATTTCACTTGAAGTTCTGAATCACAAACTATAATTACACATTCAGGTCTGTTACTTTATACACAAAAACTGTTTTTTTTTTTTTTTATAATGTTAATAATTGTTTATGTGAATGTGTCTTTTAATTATTCATCAAAAGATAAGTACACAGGTCATTATCATACTGACTAGAAAACAATGCTTAATAGCAAAAAGAGATACTGATTATCCAAAAACAATAGGAGAATTTATGTAATAGTATATCATTTTTGACTCCTACCCAAAACCTAAATTAGAACAATTCTAATTATTCTATGCTATATATATATAGGAATATCTTATTAGAAAATAGTGAATTAATTGTTACCTCTGTCTATCAGAGGTTGCGTTTGGAAGAAGTAGAGTAGAGTACTAATCACACCCAGGCTTAGGGAACTGTCTGAACAGCAGAAATGTAACAGTAGCCGGGGACCATGGAGAAAATTGTTATCTGCGTACTCACAGATTCTAAAAACAATAATAATAAAAACTATAAGCCCTAAATATAAAAAATGTAAACTAAACACAATTCTACCATCTCTTTATACATAATTTTAGAAGAACTCAAAAGACCTCCCGAATATAGTAGTTACTTTATTTGGAAAAGTAAGTGTATAATGGATAACTTTCAATAAACTTGATTGATCCACGTCCTAACTTTGTAATATTGGTAATATCTTCAATTATTTAGATTATATCTGTAAAGGAGAAATTTTGGGATATTACAATATATATATATAGTATATATATATATATATATATATTCATATGATATATATATATATATATATATATATTTATATATAATATATATATATAATATATATAATATATATATATAATATTATTATATATATATATTATATATATATATATAAGTGATATATATATTGTTAAATATATATATATATATATATATATTATATATATATATATATATATATATATATATATATATATATATATATATATATATATATATATATATATATATATAAAATATATATATATATAAAATATATAAATATATATATATATCTAAAATATTTTTATATATATATATATATATATATATATATATATATATATATATATATATATATATATATATATATATATATATATATATAATATATATATATATTATTATTTATAATTTATATATATATATATATATATAATATAATATTATTATATATATATATCATATAAATATATATATATATATATATATATATGCACTGAAAATATTAATAAGTAATTAAATGCAAAGCTTGTAAGCACGAGCATGTGTGCCTAAAATCCTGTACACCTGTGTATCTATGTGAAATCCTTTAACATTAGTCCAATGTGTTACTAAGCCAGCTTGTATAACACTGTTAGAAAAGACACCCCCTCACCCCCTTTGGGTAGGCGTGCTCAAGATTCAAATATTAGGCATAGAACTCGAATGAGGCAAAATGCCAAAGCTGAAACAGGGACTTGGCCACAACATAGCGCCAGAGAAGGAAGTGCTGCGTGCACTCCTTCCTTAATACCTGATTATTAACAATCATGTATAAATCATAAAATCCTAATTACAATCATTTATTATTGTTCTCATTGTCCAATGAAACTTATTATGAAATATCTACTTGTGAAATTTCCATTATTATTATTTGATCTGTTTAATAAACTCAAAGAAATGATGCCATCTCATTCAAACCACAAATTGGATTAATAACATCTCATTAATCATTTGATAGCTAAGGTGATCTTAGCGCATATATATATATATATATATATATATATATATATATATATTATATATATATATATATATATATATATATATATATATATATATATATATATATTCTAGTTTCTAATTATAATTACAGGTTAAGTAATATCAACTATAGATGTCACTTTATGCATATTAGGAATTGTCACTTAAAAATTTTAAAATAATGTAAATACACACACACATTAAGTAATTATATATATATATATAAATAACAAAAAAAATATATATATATATTATATATATATTATATATGATATATATATTTATAAATAAATATATATATATATATATATATATATAATATATATAATATTATATATATTCCATGAATGTATTCTACACAACACATGGAGATATGTGTATATATCATTCATTTTATAAATGAAAATATAAAAGGAAGAAAAAAAAATATCTTTTTTTAATCTTCTGTTTCAAATTGTAAATAATATGGTAGTAAATTTAAGTTTTTTTTATTTCCTTAGTAAAACATTCATATATTATTTTAGGCTATTACATCTAGTTCTTACTCATCCATCTAACATCACTTCACACCTTACACTCTCCTCACTCACTACCATAACCTTACCCTTATCTTTGTTTATTATATATTTTAATGAATTCAGTAATTTTGTTGGGAACGTGGATGGCCTAGTGGATAAAGATCCCGGCTACTGTTAACTCAGCGACGTCGAGTCCAGTGTTCGAATCCCGCTGATGGAGAGTAAAAATCTCCTTTGACTCATTTCATTATGGTATATTTTTTTGATATCGGTTAATTTTTTTCCCAGGCTAAAAAAGACAACATTATTAAGACAGAGAAAGGAATGGGAAAATTCACAGAAGTTGATAAATTAGTTTTGGATATTCTAGGGGAGGAGTCTCCCTTAATTTGTGTCCTCGGTGTTAAAGAAAGTATGCCATTAGTGGAGTCTATTAGTTCTTCAAGTGGGGTCTCCACTCTTTCTGCCACAAAGAGGATTCATTCTGAAATAACTGACAATGAAGAAGATCATGAAAATATAGCTGACACTCCCTTTGTGCATCAAAGTGGTAATGGTATGTTTCTCTTTTTCAATGGTATAATCTGATTTGATTACCAAATTTGGTAAATCAATTTATTATTATTATTATTATTATTATTATTATTATTATTATTACTATTATTATTATTATTATTATTATTATTATTATTATTATTATTATTATTATTATTATTATTATTATTATTATTATTATTATTATTAATGTTGTTGTTTGGTTGTAAATTTTTATTTACAAAAATCTTTCTCATAGAGAAGAACAAAACCCCTAAAAAATTACAGATTAAGGATATATATATATATATATTATATATATATATATATATATATATATTATATATATATTAGATACATATATATATATATATTAGAATATATACATATGATATATATATATATAATAATATATTATATATATTATTATTATTATTATTATTATACTCCTTCTATCCCCAGATTGGGGGTGAGGTGCGTAGCATGCACTGAAACAGAAAAGTATTAGAAGAACATGACGCAAGTCGAAAAGAAACCCCCCTCCCCCTTTTACCGTCCCCTTTATACCCCTTTTGATAAATCGTCGCAATCAGAAAAATCCACCCAGAGGATTCACGAGACAGCAACGAACCCTCATTGTGGTATCTCGTCAATTCCCAGCACACTCACCACTATACATCCCCTTAACCAACCGACTATCATTTATCCTTTCCACATGACCAAACCTTCTCAATGTGCTCTCATTTATTCTCTCATTTACGCCCTTCCTCACACCACACAACTCCCTAATGCGTCCGTTCTTCATTTTATCAATTCTTCTCACACCTAACATGCCCCTAAGATTATCCATCTGAATACTTTGTAGCTTAGATCTATACCTCTTATTCCAGACTATAGTCTCACTACTATTCATTAACACATGTAACAACATACCCTCATGCAAAACCCTTGCACACTCAAGACTTAGTCCCTTAACATCCACCAAAAATTTAATTACACCAGCCACCTTCCTACCATTCACAACTTTCCTACTGCATTCTGCATCATCCGTTCTTTTCATCCAAAATATATCCTAATTATTTAAACTTAGATACTTGTTCATACAAGCCACACAATTTATTGAGTGATTATGATCTCTATCAACAAAACCAAGTTCATTATTTGCTGGAGCATCATTTTTTATTACAATACCATCAACAACAACACAAACTTGCGGAAATCAGGCTATATAGCATGGAATAGTTGAGCGATTTCGAAAGTATTTTGTGGTCAACTTATAACTGTATGAAACAATATTTCATTAATTGTTTGTATACTTCATGTACACATCAAGCCACAGTCATTTTTGATAGCCCATTCATATCTTTTTTTTTTTTTTTTTTTTACAGTTATCACCACCGCTCACGGGCAAAGCCCTATTCAAGGAGGGGTGTTACACTCAACAAAATTTCATCTAACGCAAAATTACGCAATGAGCACAGGACGCGGGAACTTAAAGTGAGGAGTATAAATTGAGTAGGAAACACAGAAGATGGAAGAGAATTCCACAGAACAGATGTGGCAGGAAAGAAGGAGGCACCGCAGCGAACTTAGTTCTGGAGTTGCTAATTCACCACAAAACTTCATTGCCGGACACAGCCACCCCTTGTGCTGCGAGGGGTCGTTAAAGGGGGCGGCACGCGAGTGGAAAGCTCCCTCGAGCACCTGCCGCTACGGTACCTATAGAAAAGAGATAAAGCACCAACATCGCGCCGCCAAAGATAGAGGGTCAAGTGAATTAGAAATACAGGACAGTTTATAAGTCTTTTAGCCTTTGACTCAACCTTCAAAAGCCGGGTAAAACCTGAGCCCCCCAGATATGAGAGCAGTACCCATACAAGGGCGGATGAGACCCTTGTAAACTGAAGTAACTGTGAAGAGGAAAAAAAAGTCACGCAGGTCTAAACAGAACTCCCAGTTTCTTTGGAGCCGCCCTAGCACCATTGTGATGTGAGGTTCCAAGAACATTTTTTTGTTTATGTTAAGGCCAAGGAATGTTTATATTGTCAACAGGAGAGACGAGAGAACCGTCGAAGAGATAGGAAAGTTTAGAAGGTGTCTTATAGAGGGAGATTTGTAGAAGTTGGGTTTTTAAAGAATTTAAATTTCACAAGTTTGCGACGACCCCACCCGCGAAAATTCTATCCAGATCACGAGAATGGGTCGGAAAGATTAAGACGAAGCAATTCTAGAAGTAAAAGAAGGACAGAATTGAAATGAGTTTGAAGAATGAAGGGTCGAGTCATCGGCATCAGAGATTGGATAGAGTTAAGATGTGCAGACGAGACAAGCATCATTAATGAAAAGCAAAGGAAGAAAGTAGGAATTAAGACAGAACCCTGAGGAACAACACTATTGACAGAAAAGGAAAAAAGAAGTCGCCATCAACAACAGCGATATTGAGCGATTGAAAAAAAGTCTCGCATAAGTAAGCAAAGAGAAGGAGGAAAACCCAAAGGAGGGGAGCTTTGAGAGCAGTGACGCGAGCCATACCCGGTCAAATGCTTTGGATATGTCAACGCCACCACGCAAGTTCTCCCCTAATTCCTAAGGGTGGAAAACCATAAATCTGTTAGATAGGAAAGTGTATAACCAGTAGACCCCGAGCGCCGAAATCCGCACTGGTGATCGAAACGAAGTGAATGAGATTCCAGATGATCTAAGAAATGAGAGTTGAGAAGAGTTTCAAAGATCTTAGAAGAATACAAGTAAGAGCTATAGGGCGAATAGTTAGAAAGGATCAGAGCGGCCTTCCTTTTTTCGGATAGGTTGGACATATGCGCGCTTCCAACACTGAGGAAAAGTGCTTGTATTGAGACATAGAGATATAGTCGAACGAGAGGAGGCGCCAGCACGGAAGCACACTCCCTCAAACTCGGGGAGGAATGCCATACGGGCCACCTGCCTTCCTAACGTCAATAAGATTTCAGGGGAGCCCATCACGCCGAATCAAATGTAATCTCAGCAAAAGGCGAAGGGCACTGAGAGGAGAAGGAGGAGGAGAGGAATGCCAGAATCGTCCAGGGTTGAGTAGAGGAAAATGGAGGCCGGAGAGATTGGCCTTGTCAGTTGGAGAGTTTGGCAAACAGAACCATCAGATCGAAATAAGAGGAGGAAAGGTAGATTTACAGAAGTTGTTGGAGATGTTTTTGGCAAGAGGCCAGAAAGATTTATCAGTAGGAGAACCAAGGAGGTTAGCGCACTTTCGTTTGATGAAAGTCCGCTTTGCTCGTCGAAGAGTATCCCTGCAACGATTTCTAGCTGAATGAAAATTAGCGAAGAGTAGGAATAGGAGAACGAGAATTTTTCCACCCCGATCGCATTGTCTCTAGCCTGAATGGCCAGAGAGCAATTACGATCGAACCATGGATTATGAGGAGAGAAAGATTTCATAGAAGAAGGAATAACCTGCTCTCACAACGATTACAGCTCCCACCTTGTCGGCAGAAGCCGAAGCGTCACCAGAGACAAAGCAGTCATTCCAATTATAGTTAGCGAAGAAGCAGCGCAAAGCCCCCCAATCGGCCCGATCAAAGTGCCAGAAAGAACGCACAGGGCAGGATGGAGCTATTCCATAATATTGATTTCCATTCCCGAGCAAGTGTAATACAATTTTCAGTTTTTGCTCAGCTGACAAACTGTAAAATCTGTTTTATTTTGAAAAGTTTCGCCAATTTCGGCCAAAACATTTTGAAATTATAAAAAATAACTTCCTTTTAACGTGCTTTATCCCCTTTTCAGAGGGTAACACGGGGGGGACTACAGGAAATCGAACTTTAAGGCCGGCTATCCCAAACCAGTGCCACCAACGTGTTCGCAGCCGAGTTTTAATTCTTGCCCCCAGGAAGATAAAACTCCAACTGATACCGGAGGATTGAACCAGCGTCCTCTCGCATGAGAGTTGGCGAGTAATTTAACTTAATTTAATTTTTTCTTTAAACTTCAAATTTGTTTCTTAGCAATTAATTGTATGGTAGTCTTTTGTCTACACCGGCATTATCATCATCATTTGCGAACATTCACATTTCACAATGTTAAGCTATATTATTCACAATAAAATGAAAAAAAAAAATAAATATCAAAGGAAAAAAATAAATCACTAAGATAAATGAAAGTTTTATTGTATTATGTACTTGTAAAAAAAAGTTCTACTCACAGTCTTAGACTTGTAAAAATATGTTTACAATTGTTGACTTCGTTGTCTCTTCTGTAACACAACTTACAAGTTAAAATATTTGTGTTACGGAAGTAGTCTACAAGTGTTGAGATTACACTTGTAACTACAAGATATAAACAAATGAAAAAAAATTCTTACAATTGTAAATCATGAAACCGTTGTGTTACAGGCCACATCTGGTCTTTGGTGACCAGAAAAACGTGTGCGACTCGCAGTGAGACTGGTCGCCGGTGACCAACGAAGTACATGCAATCCAATGAGAGTGTTCAGATTACTGGTGACCAAGGGGGTGCTAAAAACAACAAAGCTTATCAATATCGATCAGCTAAGTGATTAATATTTAATGGTGACCATTGGTGCATTGTACTCCATGAGAGCCTACATACTTCCTCTGTGACCAGTAAAATGACTGCGCCGAAAAAGAAAATATATGCTACTCACTATGAGACTCGAGTCGTTGGTGACCAACGAGGTACATGCATTCCAGTGGGAACATTCTGTTTACGGGTGACCAGAGGTGAGACCCTCACACCATGTTTGACACAGAGAGGTTTATAATTGAAATTGAGTTCCTTAGCTCCAATTAGGACATGTCTAGCAGAAATTATTCAAACCGTGACATCAAAAAGAAATTGGAAGAATTAGTTGGTAACAAGAAGGGGAAGAATGTAATTCAGAGAGGAGAAAAGGGAATCTGGTGAGTAAAATTAAATAATTGTTTTTGTTTTTTATGGAATAATATTAACAGTTCATTACATTTTGTTTTAAGCATTGTCATTTATATTTTATTCATTTGCCATTCTATTTGCCCATCATTTAATAAATAATCGGCAAAAAAAATCTCTGATAAATAAACTACTTAGGCTTGCCCTTTCTTCTTCATTAATATGTGTAGTTGTATCCTCAAAACTTGAAATGGTAAATGTATCCTCATATATAATATATTCATCTCTTTCCCTCATGTTATTATGTAAAACACAATAACCTTTTACAATACCCACTGATATATCTATTTTCACATTCATAAAAAAAAAAAAAATTCGTTATTTGTTTACCATAATACCAAATGTTCATTCTATTTATCTGCAAGATCGAGAAATTAAACCACCATTTCTTAACTGTCAAGTGGTGACCCTGCATATGGGTTCATTAATTTTTCAAACTGTCCAAAGGCTTCATCGCTGACAGTAACATAAGTCATTGGTGTTGAATTAATATCTTAGATGGCACAATTGTCCGGAATATTTAAGTTATTATTCATCAGTATCTTGAAAAAATTTCAAGTTCTTGTAAATAGAGGAATCGCTGTCCTTATCGCATGCCCCTACATCTAACGCTATCAGCTTGTAATCTGCACTGCAGACGGCAAGTAACGCAATAGAAAAATAATGTTTGTTATTGTAAAATAGTGACCCAATATTAAGATGGTGTATTCTCTGACAATTCAGGCAAAGTGGAACCACATCCCCTCAGATTTTGTAGCAAATTGGTGTATTGCGAGAGCTTGGGCTGAAACCTCCGAATCTGAAATCCGTTTTTCAATATCTTAATTAGAAGCAAAGTTATGGACATTCATAGTTTGGGGTTTTAGCAGCCCCTCAAATTTTAAAGACTTATCTCAGCCCCTAATTTACCTAGAAGGTTGAAAAAAAAATTCAAAAGAGAATTTTTGGTTCTTTAAAATTGATTTAGTAAATATTTTACATAGGAACAATATTAAAATAGTTTTGGCCATCCAAAGTTTTAGTTATGGGTGGGGAGGAAACTCAAAACCTCAAAGTACATGACTATGATAAAATGTGTAATTTTCCTTAAAAAGCATTACCAATCTAGTTTTTGAAGATGCATCATTCATTTTGTATATTTAATTTTATCTTAAGATATTGAGTGGTCAATTATATTTTAGTTGATTATATGTACAAAATATTTCTTGATTATTTCTTACTTAGACCTAATAATAATTTTTTTTAAATATTCTAATTTTTTGTTATTTACGGACTTGGGAAATCCAATGAACTTTCCAAGTTTTCATTTGAAATTATTTTTAGTAGTTTATTTACTATTAAGCTATCATACACATTATAACTTAGCAATTAAACTAATAATGGGTAAATATAAAAACTGTGGAACTGCCTGTGTTAACCCTTTTCTTATACATAAGAAACCAATAATAGTTGGACTACGTTCTTTCACAAGTGAAATGAAAAACAAATTTGACACCAAAATGGAAATGGAAAAGTAGAAATATGTATGCACAAATTGTTTCAACAAAATAAGTAAACTTCAACCAACAAAAAAACTAGAAAAAGATAATCTACGAAAAGTAGTAGTAGTAGTAGTAGTAGTAGCAGTAGCAGTTCCAGTTTAGAACATACTGTTCAAGTAGTTGAAGAATATTCCTGCACTGTCGAAACAAATGAAATGCTTAAAAGATTGTTCGTTTCTCCTATAAAAACGTAAGATTTTTTTTCAAATTACAATAGAACAGTTTGAAATAAAAGTAAAAACATATAATATACAAGTTGTCCCATTATCTGTTTGCTGCAATGTTAAAGCCAGTGAGAAATATTTGAAATATTTGTGATTAGATTAATTTACCTTCAAGTCACTTTCAGCATAGATCTTTATTAAATTATTCTGATTCAATTCCATCAAGTACATTGGCTTTAAATACATTCAAAACTCAAAAACTTACTTCATACAGGTCTGTATTAAGTCTATAAATTACTTAACAAAAAAAACAAAAACAACGCAGGAGGATATATTCATGAATAAAGATTCATTA
This sequence comes from Trachelipus rathkii, assembly GCA_015478945.1. NCBI lineage: Eukaryota > Metazoa > Arthropoda > Malacostraca > Isopoda > Trachelipodidae > Trachelipus > Trachelipus rathkii. Next base: position 33,819 of record JABUQX010020002.1, read on the forward strand.
ATTGCTGTTTTCTATAAATTTACTAATCTTTTTGCAAAATTTCAGATGGCCTCTGTGAGAAAAAAACAGGAAACCCTTCATGATAAATTTGAGAGGGCTGAAGAAACACTAAAAAGACAAATGGAAATGCCTTTTGAATAAGAAATTCTTTTAGAAGAATGCAATCCTTCACAATCGAATAACCAAAATGTAGAATGGTTAGTTTGTCAAGCTTGGTTAAAAACTTATGCAATTTTACTACTTTACTAAGTATTTGTTACAACAAAACACTTTCTACTAGCTAATGAATGGTTGGTTAAATTACAGTTTCGTGATAATTTTAGAACTGATGGAAAATATAAAAAGGCATCTTATGAAAGAAAACTGCAGATTTTGACTTTATCCCCATTCAAAATTACTGAAACCATGTTCTATTTTGGAGCTAGTAAATATTTAGTGAATAAGGCCAGGGCATGAAAAAAATTATATGGAATCCTACCAGAAGTGCCAAGATAAAGTAAAGGAAAGATTTTATCTGGTGAACATATAAGAGAAGTGATTTCTTTATATGAGGATGATGAAATAAGTCGGTTATGTCCTGGTAAAAGTGACTATTTATATGTTAGAATGGCTGATGACAAAAAAGAACAAGTACAGAAACCTCTCTTGTCAAATTTAGAAGAACCTTTTCCCCAATACAAATCCAAGTCAAAGGATGCTGTTGGATTTTCCACATTTGCTAAGTTAAGACCAAAGTGGTGCGTGATTGCAGGACCACAGGGTACTCATAATGTGTGTGTGTGCACACATCACCAAAACCCCAAACTTATGGTAGCAAGTATTGGTGACAAAAACATTACATATAAGACTGATGGAAAAGTGCGTTGTGATATGAACAATGCTAGGACAAAGCAAAAAATCTCTAGGAAAATCTGGAGTGGAAGAGCATTTAAAAACTCAAAATTAGAGATAAATTATTTACAGTGGATTAGCACAGAGGTCAACATTTGCCACCATTGTTTCTTCAGCAGATGAATTTATAGCCACTCTATCTTCCAAGATTCTTTCCCTAATGCGACACCATTATATTTAAAATATATTAAAGAAAACTTAGACAACAAAGAAGTCTTAAAATTACTCCTTTGTTGTATAAGATGCAAGGCAAAGCTTTCACTGGTCAAACAGTCGAGCTACTATACACCCTTTTGTAGTTTATTATAAAAATGAGAACACAAATTGTCTTAACCATAAAAGTTTTTGCTTTATCAGTGACTCATTGACCCATTCAGTAGCTGCAGTTCATGCATTTCTTAAAAAACTTTTGCCTGCCATAATTCTTATACTTCCAAATTGCACCAAACTTCACTCTATTTCTGATGGTGTGCTGGTCAGTACAAAAATAAGTACAACTTCATAAATCTGTGCTATCATCTTTCAGACTTTGGAATGAATTGTGAATGGAATTTTTTTGGTACCAGTCATGGTAAGAATGCCTGTGATGGCATTGGAGGTGTGGTTAAAAGGGCTGCAACTAAGGAGAGTCTTCAAAGGGTTTTGAAATCGCCAATTATAACACCATTAGAATTTTTCAAATTTTCTGAAAATTATTTTGATGAAATTAAATTCTTTTACATTCCATCTGATGACATATCAAAAATTGAAGAGCAATTGCAATCTAGATTTGAGACTGCTCTAACCTTAAAAGGTACACAAGGATTCCATAAAATTATTCCCAACAGTTTAATGACTGTCAAAGCATTCAAAACATCACAGTCAACAGAATATACTGTCCACCAAATTTCAGCTGATTTATCAATTCATTCCATGAATTACATTAACTACAATATTGGGCAATATGTTCTCTGTACCTATGAAAATATTCCTTACATAGGGCTTATTGAAGAAATCTCAGATGAACAATCAGGACTGTAAAATTAACTTCATGCACCAGGCCGTGAAAAAAAACAAGTTCTCTTTTTTTTGTCAAATGAGGATACATGTTGGGTATTGATGGAGAACATTTTGAGTGTGTTGATTGCCCCCAAATTGAATGCAGGAGTCGCAATCACATATTCATTTGACCCAAAAGAAGCAGCAAAATTCCCTTCTAACATAGTGATTCTATATGTATAGTACAGCTTATACACTATATAGGTTTATGTTAAAAGTGCTAAAACTTTAAATTTATAGGCCTATTTAATCTGGTATATTGAGCAGTCCAAGTATAATATACAAAATGAATGATGCATCTCCTAAGACTAGATTGGTAAGTCTTTTTATGGAATATTAAATTTTATCTTTTGGGATTCACCCCCTTAATTAAAAGTTTAGATTGCCAAAACTTTTTTAATATTGTTCCTATGTAAAATATTTACTTAATCAATTTTAAAGAGCCAAAAATTATCTTTTGAATGGTTTTTTTTTCAACCTTCTAGGTAAATTAGGGGCTGAGATACGAGTTTAAAATGTGGGGGGATGCCAAAAACCCCAAACTATGAATGTCCATAACTTTGCTTCTAATTAAGATGTTGAAAAACGGATTTCAGATTCGGTGATTTCAGCCAAAACTCTACCCATACATCAATTTTCAGCAAAATATGAGAGGGTGTGGTTCCATATTTCAAAATTTTTGCCAGATTTGTCAGAGAATACATCAAATGGTGTGTTGAAATCTTGAGCGATTTTTAACCATTGCTCTCTTGAGAATTGCAATAACCATATATATATATATATATATATATAATATATATATATAATAATATTATATATATATATATATATATATATATATAATATATTTATATATATAATATATATAAATATATATATATATATATATATATATTATATATATATATATATATATATATATAATATTCATGTTTATAATTTTCTAATAAATCTTTATATTTATATATTATATATTATATATATATATTTTATATATATATATATATATATATATCTATATATATATATATATATATATATATATATATATATATAATAATATATATATATAGAAATTATAGGGGAATAAGTTTATTGAGTGTTGTAGGGAAGGTATATGCTGGTATTTTGGTTCGAAAGAGTGCGTCGAGTGACTGAAGAGACTGATTGGTGAAGAAAAAGGTGCGTTTAGGAAGTGGAAAGGATGTGTGGATCAAATCTTTACATTGAAAAAATATGATTTGAGAAAATGAGAGAGAAGAAGAATAAATTGTATTTAGGTTTTATGGATTTGCAACAGGCGTATGATAGAGTTAATAGGGAAGCTTTATGGCAGGTGTAGTGATATATGGTGTTTGTGTTAAGGCTTCTGAATGGAACAAAAGTATGGATGACGTAGTGAAGCGTGTGTAAGAATAAATGGTGTCAATGGTGATTGGTTTAGGATTAATAGCGGAGTGAGACAGGGTTGTGTTATGTCTCCTTGGTTATTCAATTTGTATATGGATGGGGTTATGAAAGATTCGAGGTGGGGATGGCAGGAAATGGTGTTAGAATGATGGAGAATGGAGATGAGTGGAGGGTGCCCTACCTATTATATGCGGATGATTTGGTTCTGTGTGGCGAATCTGAGAGAGTTTGAGAGGGTTGTGGTAGAGAGAATTTGGCAGGGTGTGTAAAGGAGGGGGCTTGAAAGTTAACGTGGATAAGAGTAAGTTATGGTTGTGAGTGAGGACACTCCTCAGTGTGTAGTTTATGTTAGATGTGAACAGCTGGAACAAGTGTCTGATGTTTAAATATTTAGGGATATATGTTGGATAGAAGGGAAGGGACGATGCAGAGTGTAGTAAGGAAAGTTGTGAATGGCAGGAAGGTGGCTGGTGCAATTAAATCGTTTGGTGAATGCAAAGGGACTAAGTCTTGAGGTGTGCTAGGGTCTTACATTGAGGGTATGTTGTTTACCTGTGTTTTGTATGTAGTGAGACTATGGTTCTGAATAAGAGTATAGATCTAAAGGTTCAATGTGGTTTCAGCATGGACAATCTTAGGGGTTGTGCTAGGTTGAGAAGAATTGATAAAGAGAGGAATGAAACCCCCCCCCCACCCCCTTATTAGAGAAGTGGTGTGGCTGTGAAGAAAAGGGGGTAAATGAGAGAATAAATGAAAGTATGTTTGAGATGGTTTTGGTCATGTGGAAAGGATAGTTGATATCGGTTGGTTAAGCGGATGTATAGTGGTGAGTTGTGTTGGGAACCGACCGGCTGGGAGACGGAAGAGGAAGTAAATTGAGTCGGTGAACGAATGTCTGAAGGAGAGAAATGTGAGTTGGCAAGAGGCGAAGTAAGAGTGCATGATAGGAGAGAATGGCCGGGTTTGTTATGGGGGCATTTGGTTTGTGGCCCAAACCTGGGCCAGGGGATTGAACCCTACATTTGACGATTTACCATAGTGAGGGTCCCGTCCGAGGTTCCCATGAATGCTCTAGGGTGGATTTTCTGTTTGTGACGAGCTCTCGCTAATTAATGGTACAGAAGGGGGCGGTAAGGGCTGGGCTTTCTTTCGACGTTTGTCATGTTCTCCTACTCCTTTTCTTTTCCGATGCTTGTACAGCACCTTACCCCCAATCTTGGGGCAAAGAGGAAGGTGAAGAAAGAATATATATATATATATATATATATATATAATATATATAATATCTCTATATAGATATATATATATATATATATATATATATATATATATATATATATATATATATATATACTACTATATATATATATATATATATATATATATATATATATATATAATAATGAAAAAATATATATCTTTATCTATTCTAAAAATATATATATAATATATATATATATATATATATATATTATATATATATATAGTATTATATATATATATATATATATATATATATATATATATATATATAATAATATATTATAATTCTCTTATCCGTAAATTAGAGGTGAGGTGCGTAGCACACACTGGAGCAGAAAAGTAGTAGAAGAAAATGACGCAAGTCGAAAAGATAGCCCCCCCCCCTCCTTTTTTACCGTATCCCTTATACCCCCAGTGAGAAATCGTCGGTCAGAAAAAATCCAGCCTTAGGCTTTACGAGACCGCGACGGACCCTCACTCTGGTATCTCGTCAATGCTGGTTCATCCCCTGGGCAAAGCTCACAACTATACCCCCTCACAAAACCCCGCCCTTCAATCCTGTTATGCACCTTTCTTCTCGCCTCTGCCAAACTACATTCGTCTCCTTCAGGCATTCCTTTACTGACTCGATCCACTTTTTCTACAGTCCCAGCCGATCGATTCCCAGCACACTCACCACTATGCATCCGCTTAACCAACCGACTATCATCCATCCTCTCCATATGACCAAACCATCTCGATGTACTCTCGTTTATTCTCTCATTACGCCCTTCTTCACACCACACAACTTCCTTATGCGTTCATTCCTCATTTTATCAATTCTTCTCACACCTAACGCCCCTAGGATTGTCCATCTGAACACTTTTTACCTTTTTACCTCTTATTCCAGACCATAGTTTCACTACTATACATTAATACAGGTAACAACATACCCTCATGCAAAAACCTAGTGCACTCAAGACTTAGTCCCTTCACGTCTACCAAGGATTTAATTGCACCAGCCACATTCTTACCATTCACAACTTTCCTACTACGTTCTGTATCATCCGTTCCCTTTTCATCAAACATATATCCTAAATTTTTAAGCTCAGATACGTGCTCCAGCTGCTCACCATATAACATGACTTCACACCGTGGACTTTCCTCACTCACTGCCATAACCTTACTCTTATCTACATTTACTTTCAAACCCCTCCTGTGACATACCCTGCCAAATCATTCTGCCAATCCTCTCAAACTCTCTTCAGATTCACCACACAAAACCAAATCAGCAGCATACAATAAGCAGGGCACTCTCCACTCTTTCATTTTCCATCATTCTAACACCTTTCCCTACCACCCCCACCTCTAATTATTTCATAACCTTATCCATATGCAAATTAAATAACCAAGGAGACGTATCACATCCCTGTCTCACTCCGTTATTAATATTAAACCAATCTCTTTCGACTCCATTTATTCCTACACGCTTCACTATCGTCATACATACTTTCGATTCCATTCAGAATTCTACCACCAACACTATATATCACTAACACCTGCCACTGAGCTTTCCTATTAATCCTCTCATACGCCTGTTG
>JABUQX010020002.1:50000-67500 GCA_015478945.1 Trachelipus rathkii
CAGTCACTGGACGTACACTTTCGACCAAAATATCAGCATATCTTCCCTACAACAGTCAATAAACTAATTTCAATATAGTTCCTGCAGTTATACCCCTTACCCTTATATAAGGGTACTATTACTGCTCTCCTCCAATCCCTCGGAACTATGCCCTCCATAAACGCTTTGTTACACAACTTTCAAATCCATTCAATCACCATCTCGCCTCCATTCTTGATCATTTGACCAGTAATTCTATGTATGACTGCAGATTTACCTCCTCCTTACTAATTACCTCATCCCCAAAATACTTATTGCTACTTGGGCTATCAAACCCACACAAATATTCACTATCACCTTTTCGTTTCTGCCAATGTTATGCAGATTTTCGAAGTGTTCCCTCCACATTCTCCTCTCATCCATTTCATCAGTTACGAAAGTACCATCCCTATTCATTATTCTAAGCAGATTCCCTTTATTTTCATTCTTAAACTTTCGGGCTTCCTTGAAGAAGAGCTTCTTATTCCCTTATAAGTTCCCATTCATCCTGCCTTCCAAAACTGTGTCATTTAGCGCGGCGAGTTTTTTCTCCTACATATTCAACTTTTAGTCTTCCTTTTTACTCCTTATATATGCATCTTTGTTTTGAAACCACATCATTATCTTTTAGCACATTCAACCACGCCTCTTTTTTTTTACGTTTAACCGCTTGCCTTTCATTCCACCACATGCTCTTAACATTCTTACTTCTTTGGGATTAAAATGGTTGTTGGTGAAATTAAATTCCTTGTACAGCAGATCTATTTATATGTTTTAAAATACAAATATTTTTTGAAATTGTTTTTATTTATTGTAACAAAAATTAATTGTATCGTGCAAACAAAAGTGCTAAATGAAACGTTTATAAATACGGCAGGAAAAAGTTAAATACACAAAAAAAAAAAATCTAAATTCATCATATTTTTGATTTTTATTCTGCTAGATTTAGCCGTTTTTTTTTTTTTGAAAAGAATTTATTTACTGAAAATCATTTAAAATTCAATTAAAATTAAAAATTAAAACTTAATTCAATTAAGATACCAGGGAAAGTTAATGAGAAAGGTCCTTGCATATTTACTCAAATCGGAATATTATTATTAACCAAATTTCCTACAAAAATAAAACTACTATTGAAAATGCACCAAAATAACTATCAACCAAACTAACCATTACCTAATTATTATTATTATTATTATTATTATTATTATTATTATTATTATTATTATTATTATTATTATTATTATTATTACTACTGTTTTTTTTTTTAACAGACTACTACTATACTACTACTACTACTACTACTACTACTACTACTACTATTATTATTATTATTATTATTATTATTATTATTATTATTATTATTATTATTATTATTATTATTATTATTATTATTATTATTATTATTATTTGTAGGTAATAAATATAATAAAATGTTTCCTCAAAGGAAGGAGCAGTTTTTTTTTCCTCAGAAATGTATGACCTCCTTTCGTATCACTGCCTGTAATTGACTCTGGAAACAAACCTAGCAGCTCATCAAACGATTTCACAGGCATTCTAACATCGAAAATTTTTTAAATGTGTACTTTGTTCTATCATTATAAAAAAAAAAAACGACAAACATTCAATTTTCATGGCGTTCTTGTAATAATGTGTGAACCCAATACTTTATTTTTTCCGGTTTTTGAAACGGTTGTACAAAAATAAATCCTCAGCAGCTTCCTCATTGTACATTTTCATACTGTAAAAAGGACTAGGCCTTATGGAGCTTAAGTTGTGGTTGCAATGTTAGTAATCGAGTTGTCACCTATCCAAGTCTCTCAGCGCGTATGGGGCCTAACGTGCATTTTATATAATTTACATATACAGTAAAGGTGCAATTATTTATTAAAGTTGAACTACAATAAATAGATAAGATACCTGTTCAACCATGGCAAGGAAAGACATTGGCTTTGAAAATTTTTACAAGAACCGTTTTTAACTATGCAATGAACTTTGTTGTGACCGATTTGAATTTTGTCACACAAATGGGTAACAATATCCGCAGTAAAGGATATACTCATTCTTTCTTGAATCTCTTCTTCAAAGAAAGTTTGCCCCAAACATTGAGACATGTCTGTCCCATAAATAAGCATTGCCGCATTCAAGAAAAATTTTGTCATCTTCAGAAGACGATAACAATGCAACGAGAAAAGTTGCCTTTCAGCTACGCTATGCTGCGACAAATCTCTTTTCATTATCTGTGTATATCTTATAACTAAGCATTCGGCATTACTGGAATCTGTGAAAAATCCTTTGCAGTCAAAAAGAAAAGATATGTTGTAGTGTTCGAATCACATAAAAAGAATATTAACAATCGTGAAAGATCATCGTGATACTGCAGACGTTTTAAGCCAAGATTGATTAGTAGCTGCCCATCTAACTGCAGAGAGTATTGGAGTAGTCAGGCCTACAGACCTCAAGAATCATAGGATGTAAACAACACTGTTGAAACCCGTCACTTTCAACTCTTGGGGAATTCTGGAAAACTGTTAATGATCTTTATTCTTTAACATAATTAGACACTTAACACTTTCATAGTTTCTCTGGATATAAATTGATATTTGTAATGTAAACTTTATTTTACTTCTTGACTCACTTATTGTGTGCTTCACTTCCTTTACACTAATGTTAGGGCATGACGATTCAATACTTGTGAGCAAATTCTAAACTGTCTAGCGAAAAGCACATCTTAAAAATTATAAATGGATAAAAAAATTGGAGAATTGGACTAGCCGAGGTGGGTAATAGAGCAAACTACTACTAACTTTCTTTCCGGCTACGAAAGCTGTCTCAACAGCACTGACACAGACAATTTGGTTCTTAAATGCGCAATTTAATAAAAACCTTTGACTGAGGTCAACATGTCCGAACAATTGTCTCAGTGGAATTATGCATAGCTGAGTAAACACGGGATTAAATTGGTTGCTCTTCGAAAGAAGTTGAAAGATTTCAAAAGGGCCATTAGCAAGAATTTTAACTCGAACATTCACGAAAACCTTGACCCTGCCTTAATCATTAATTATTATTATTATTATTTATTATTATTCCATTATTATATATTTATATATATATTTATATATATATAATATATATATATATTAATATAGCTTATTACCCTACCTATTCTACCTATATATATACTTATAGTAAATTCCTATATAATATATAACTATATTAAATATAATAATTTATTACCTCTTCTATATATATTTATTATTAAAACTTCCTTCTCAAGTACCGATTTGCTTTATCTCTCAATTCATTGTCAATTGTTACCCCCACTTGACTTCAGTTAGGGTTATCACCTGGCGGGCATACCATAATCTAGCGATTAACTTTCGAACTATCTCATAACAGGCCAACTAACTTCCTAACGCAAAACAGTAAGCCACCCTGTTCTTCACCCAACGTGGTCAATCCACCAGCCCAGTTGAGTTTTTAAAAATTCTCACGTCTTTCGCCCTCATCACTCACCCAACTCTTCAACCAAAATTACCACATAATTACTCCCTCATCACTCAATTAAACCCTCAATTTTGGCCCCATACATTATGATTACCAATTTACCCCCCAGCTATTTCTCTCTCCCCTTGACCCTTATGACTAACGAGTCTTTACCGGAGGATTGAACCAGCGTCTCGCATGAAAGTCTGCGAGTCAAACATCCTACGCCTATATACTTCTCTCACTAACTTACCACACTGAACTAATCTATATATCACCTACTCATATCATTTTAAACCTATTAATATAACAATAATTAAAATATAAATTGAAAACCAATTCAAAATTCATACAACATCATTTATATAATATATATATATATCACCTTATATATAATATTATATTACTATACTATATATATACTATATAATATATGTATATACTTCCTGTGGTACAACTCTACAACTAGAAGGGCACATAGATAAAAAAAAAAATCACACCAGCATTATTATACTACTCTAACGTATACAACACGCTTACTCCGACCCACCGTGTCCCGTAGGCACTCCTCCCCCCCCACCCCCACATTATTAAACACATTCATACCCCAAGTAGACCAAAAAAACTTTTTGCACGCATTTCAAAATGATCATCATATCCAAGCGCGTCCAACCCTAATATCCATCCCCAATACAGTCCCATTTTGGAACGCCATACGCGGATCTATGCTGTCCAGTCTTTGCCCGGCCCCCTTCCTTTCGGGAATACAAATCTAATATTCATAATGCTCCTCTTCCTCCCCCCCCTAGCTGTCAAAGATGGCCTCCCAACAAACTGCGACAATTTAACATCTATTATTATATGGTTAGATAAAATTTTTCAGTTAGAACGGCGAGGAACACTAGATTTAATCCTCTGGACCCAACCTACAATGATGGCGGAATATCTCTGGGTTCGCCCGCTTCTCGTAGGAAGGGGCGGGGGGCAACAAAATATATATTTAATATATATATTATATATATTTATATATCATATATATAATTATATATATAATTATTATATTATATATATAGGCTGGACTATGGTCTGGACTAAGAAGTATAAGATATAGTTCAATGTGTTCAGATTGGACAATCTTAGGGGTGTTGCTAGGTGTGAGAGAATTGATAATATGAGGAATGAAAATTTTTTAGAGAGTTGTGTGGTGTGAAAAAGGGGGTTAATGAGACCCGGAAATAAATGAGAGTGTATTGATATGGTTTGGTCAAATGGAAGGGATGAATGATAGTCGCGGGGTTGGTTTAAAGCGGATGTAGAGTGGCGAGTGTGTTTTGGGATCCGGCCGGCTGGGAGAAACGAGAAAAGTGGATTGCGGTCAGTAAAAAATCGAATGTTTGGAAGTTTGAGAGAAATTGTTGAGTTTTAGGTAGAGGCGCAGAAGAAAGGTTATATTAACAGGAGTGAATGGCGGGGAATTGTGGGAGGGGGTATGGTTGTGGCCGCCTGGGCCAAAGGGATGAACCCTTACATTACGATTTACCATAGTGAGGGGCCCACTCGCTGCCCATGAGCTTTAGGGTGGATTTTCTGACTGCCAAGAGTTCTCACTAATTAATGGTACTGAGGGGGGCGGTAAGGTCTAGGGCTTTTTCTTTTCCGACGTTTGTTCATGTTCTTCTAAAACTGCTTTCTTTTTCCGGATGCTCGTCCGCACCTTATCCTCTTAGTTCTGGGGACATAGAAGGACATAAAGAAGATATATATATATAATATTTATATATTTTATTATATATTATATATAAATATATATATTATATATAATATATTATATATATATATATAGTATTATATATATATATATATTTTGATATAGAATATAGAGAATAAGGTTAAATTTTGCACAAGGTATTTTCGTTATCTAACTAACTTTTTTTCTCTTTTCTTGCAGTAGTGGAATTCAAAGAATATGAAGGGAACTGCATAGAAGATGTGCAGTCTATGCTAAGGAGAAAGACAAACGGAAAAGATTTTGGAGAAATGAAATAATTACATTATAATAAAAAAGAGTTTTCGGTATTTGCTATTGCTATTTTTATTATTTTTAAAAGTGTTGCATGAATAATTTTTCTTTTTCTTTCCACACGGAATCAAAGCGCCAACTCTATCGACGGTTGATGAGCAATAATGAACAAGAGTGGTAGGATCTACAGATGATATTAAAAACGAGAAGGGGGATAGTCATACATGGTTAGAGATGCCAGTAAAGCGAAAAAGGGAAAGTAAAAGTTGTAGGAGAGATTCCAATAAATTTCAGAAAGGAGACAAGGACGAAAACGTTGACAAGATACCGACATGCGTTCTTAACAAAAATGAGGATAAACAATTGGAAGGAGAATTGGATTTCTTCTTTGCAAGTGCACTGGAAAGCACTAAGCGCCTCCCTCGATATTTCCAACTGAAAGTAAAGGCAGAAGTTATGAAGTCAGTTATAAATGCTGAAACGGAGTGCTTGGGCCATGAGCAGTGTATGAGTTGTAGATCCTCCAGTATCTGTCATATACCCGGTCATAGTCGAAAAACAACACCTTTACCCTCTAAGCACACATCAGTAACTAAAGATTCTTTTACTCAAACATCAATAAGACATGCTCCACAGTTCTATCCATCAATTTATGATCAGGATCCAGCGTGAGAAAGCCTCTCAAAAAAGACGTACGGAAATGCAAGACTCCCTGACAAATACACCTTACTTTCATCAATTCTTGTAACTTGTATGTGTTCATTTTGATAGTTATTTACTTAGATATATTCAAAATTATTTTTTTTTTACCTTGGAGATACAGCTAATCGTTCTTTGGCAAAAGTGTTTTTCATGTAAGGATTCAGTTTCTTCTTTTCAATGTCATCCCTGATAAATGACAAAAGTTGCTCAAATTAAGTCTTTAGGTAACTGTTTCATCAAATGATGAAGTTCACCACACACACTTCTTTTCATGTTCATTTGGTGTACTCGCTTTATTCTTCATTTATTCTTTCAGTCAATATAATAAGAAAAAATCATTATCACTGTCGTCATTTTACCCAGAGCAATGTACCCTCAAACATCTTTTACAAGACTAAAATGATGAAATTTAGTAAAAAAAATAAGTGCACATCTTTTTCTCTGCAGTAGTCTCCTATGAATCGTAGCCCATGTTACACTTTGCGAAGCGAACGTGGCAAGCAGAACATAGGTAAGCATGTATAGCTTAACTCTAGGTGTGGCATTAGCATAAGGCATTTTTTGTAACTTTATTAAAAACGAAAACTTCATCACTACGACCCAGCGAAGGCATAACTTTTAGACTAAATATATGGTGCTGCTCTAAGGGATGATTTTTCGAAGACTGGGCGCAGCCTAATTCAAACCGAATTTTCTTTTGACTTTTCTCGTTTAACAGTCGGCGAAATAAAAAGACCTTCAGAACAGCAACAAATGGTCAACATGCGTATGTTTATATGTTGTATTACGTGCCTGCGTATGTCTATAGTTTAAGGAAACGAAAAAACATATTTTTGGGTAAGATTAAATAAGTCCTGGAATATTTGTAATATTTACCTTTTTTTTTAAGGGAAACTGCGATAAATAATAGCGCCAGTTTTAAAACCTAATACTTGAAAACGCAAGATCTGCTTTGGGATTAACATTACAAAATTATCAGAACTTCAGATACTCCATTTTCAGAGCGCCCTCGTATTTCTTCTAAATTTATTTCAACTGCATTTTGAAATTCGATTTTAATCGCAGGTTTCCCAACCTGTACTTTGAGGGACACGCACGGAAAGTATATATTATTATTATTATTTCCTTTATATATATCACCATCATCATCCACTTTTTTCCCCAAGACGGGGTAAGGCGCGTGACATGCACCGGAAACAGAAAAGTAGTAGATGAATATGACATAAGTCCAAAAGAAAGCCCAGTCTTACCGCCCCCTCTATACATATTAGTGAAAACTCGTCTCAGTCAGAAAATCCACCCTAGAGCTTCACGGGACCTCGACGGACCCTCACTATGGCATATCGTTAAGTGTAGGGTTCATCCCCTGGCCCAGGTGGGCCACAACCCTACCCCCTCAGAAAACCCCGCCATTCACTCCTGTTATGCACCCTTATTATCGCCTCTGCCAAACTCTCATTTCTCTCCTCCAGACATTCTTTTATTGACTCAATCCACTTTTCTTCGGTCTCCCAGCCGGTCGATTCCCAACACACTCACCACTATGCATCCGCTTAACCAACCGACTATCATTCATCCTTTCCACATGAACAAACCATCTCAACGTACTTTCATTTATTCTCTCATTTACCCCTTTCTTCACACCACACAACTCTCTAATACATTCATTCCTCATTTTATCAATTCTTCTCGCACCTAACACGCCCCAAAGATTGTCCATCTGAACACATTGAACTTTATTAGATCTATACCTCTTATTCCAGACCATAGTCTCACTACTTATACATTAACACAAGGTGACAACATGTTGCAAATCTAAGAACCTAGCGCACTCAAAGAAACTTAGTCCGCTTTAACATCCACCACCGATTTTAATTGCAGCCACCACCTTCTTGCCATTCACAACTTTCCTACTACACTCTGCATATCCGTTCCCCTTTCATCCAACATGATATCCTAAATATTGTAAACTCAGGACACTTGTTCAGCTGCTCACCATCTAACATACTTCAACACCGAGGGACTGTCCTCTGACTAAACAAATCACAACCTTACTCTTTTATCGTACGTTGTTCTTTCAAACCTTGTTCTTTTACACCGCTCGCTAAACCCTCTACCAATTCGTTATTCTGGGCGTCCTATTAGGTTTTGCTTTTGCAGTCCGTGTCGCTATTTAGTATGCGTGCTCAGTCATATTGTTTCCGTACTGCCTATTACTTTGTGTGTTTCATCCTGGTGAGGTGCCAATTTCAATTCGTTAGTATGGTTTTCCCTATCTCCTTTTTTTCTCTCATAGTTTTCTTCCCTTCCCTCCGCCCGCTTACTCGGCTCCTCATGACGCACCTCACGCCCACCGCCGCGAACGCCGCTTCCTCTCAAACTCTCTTTCAGATTCGTCACACAAAACCAAATTATCCGCATACAAATATGGCACCCTCCACTCTTCCATTCTTCATCATTCTAACACCTCATGTCACTCTTACCTCTAATTCTTTCATAACCCCATCCATATACAAATTGAATAACTAAGGAGACATAACACATTTCTGTCTCATTCCGCTATTAATAATTAACCAAACCCTTTCAACTCCATTTATTCTTACACACGCTTCACTATCGCACACACTTTTGATTCCATTCAGAAGCCCACCACTAAAACCTGACATAGAGCTTCCTTATTAATCCTATCATACGCCTGTTGCAAATCCATAAAACTTAAATACAATTTATTCTTCTTCTCTCATTTTCTCAATCATTATTTTCAATGTAAAAATTTATTTCACACATCCTCTACCATTTATAAATGCACCTTGTTCTTCACCAACCATTCCCTAGGTCACTCTATGCACTCTTTCGACCAAAATGCCAGCCTATATCTTCTCAACAACACTCAATAAAATTTTTCCCCTATAATTCTTACAGTTTCCCTTATCCCCCTTAGAGCTATACCCTCCATAAACGCTTTGTTACACAACTTTCAAATCCATTCAATCACCGCCTCTGTTCTTGATCATTTCACCAGTAATTCTATCTATGCCTACAGATTTACCATTCTTCAACTTTCTCACCCTAACCCATTACCTCCTCCTTACTAATTAAACCTTATCCCCAAAAATACGCTATTCCTTCTTGTACATCAAACCCACACATATTCACTATCACCTCTTCATTACTGCCAATGTTATGCAGATTTTCGAAGTGTTCCCTCCACACTCCCCTCACATCCATTTCATCAGTCACGAAAGCACCATCCCTATTCATTATTCTAAACAGATTCTCCTTATTCTCATTCTTAACCTTTCGGGCTTCCTTCCAGAAGAACTTCCTATTCTCTGGTGAGTTTTCGTGTAAGTTTCAACCACCCATGTGAATGGATGAAAGAAAAACCTTCCCTTGGTACCCAAAGCTTAAAACTTGGCTTTCACGAAATCCAGAAAATAACGTTAATGTTGATCGGTTTTTAATTTTTCACTTATAACAAAACAGCATTATGCAATTTTCTATGTCGCTCGTGAACAACATTCACAACCAACCATTATTGCCTTCCTTACCTAATTTTGATTCTCAAAAGCAACAAGGATAAATTGAATGTTTCTTTGCAAGGTACAAGCTAATGATATGGAAGTGATATAGTTATGATTTTGGAAAAGGAAGACACAAGCGGGCAGTAAGTATATTGTTGCAAAAAATGTCCTAAAAAATCTCAGGTTTGCGATTTAAAAAAATGCTTTTGAATGTAATATTCACCTTATGATCCTTATAACTTAAAATTTACTTTAATACTGTGTACAAATGTCTTTTGTTAAGGTATTTTATTAACTTTGATCTGAAATAAAATTAAGTGTTTTTTTAAGTGAATTTAAATTTTCTTTCACTTTAATTTAATTTTTTATTTTATTTTTACAAATGTTTTTTTTTTTTTATGTACCAAAATGAGTCCATATTATGGTAAAATATATGATGCTCGGTGCCGAGAAAGCACAACTTTGTCTCAATATTTAAAATATTGCTCAGAAAACAAGTGGCTATAAATTAAACTGCGGAGATCTGTAGTGGTCAATGAACGTATCAACTTTTTCAATTCCCATTTTAAAGTTACCAAGATATTCCAATAAAATCTAGTCATCGATAAGAATTCTAACCCAAGAAACCATACTCGATAATTTACATACATTTTTTGGTTTTATATAACTTAAAAAGTTCGATTTCCTGTGGTCTCCCCCGTGTTACCCCCTGCATAGGGGATAAATCACGTTAAAGGGTAGTTAAAAATATACTATAACAATTTTACTAGTAAATATACTATAATGCAACACAGAATGAATGTGATGATTTCTTTATTATTTTACAACATAAATATTGCAAGATGCTTCAAGTTTAGGTTTGTATTTCAAAATAACATAAAAGTATAAAAGTGTTTGTCATAATTGTTCATTGATTTTTTTTTTTTTTTTTGTAATTTAATTTTTAACTAGAAAAATTTAAACAATTATTTTATGTGACAAGCATCAAGCATTTTTGTAGCGACTTCCAGTAACATGTAAAACATTCACATGATTTTCTTTTTGTTTTTTCTTTTTAACATTTGAAAACATACGTTAATTGTGCCTTGCTCTTGTTACAGAAGGCGATCTGCGATTTGTTATATAGTTCATTATTTATGAAATGCCTTCGAGTTAATATCCAATCAAAAATTTAGTAGCAAACTGGAAAAAATTGTATACAACAATAAGTCGTGTTTAATTTTATATCTCAAATATTCCAATATTTCATAAAAATAAATATTTATAAATAACTGACCTGTCCTTTAACACAAAATCAGATAGCGATATATGTTGGGTATGGGCGAGAAAGGGCAATAAGAGCAAGGTTTAAGGTATTCAGATCCTACTATAATGCTAAAAGTGAGTTACGAGAATTGGAATAGATAACATATGAGGCGCTTCTGCTAATATGGAAAATCCTTGATAGATAATGGAAGAGTCGCAACTTGGGATATTTAACACCGAATAAAAACAAAACAAGTGGGAAGATAT
Organism: Trachelipus rathkii; assembly: GCA_015478945.1. NCBI lineage: Eukaryota > Metazoa > Arthropoda > Malacostraca > Isopoda > Trachelipodidae > Trachelipus > Trachelipus rathkii. Next base: position 61,260 of record JABUQX010020002.1, read on the forward strand.
TAAATAATACAGCTGCGTCTCGTCAGCGAAGACAGAGGTGGAGACTTTATGGGTTTCGAAGTGGAAGAGGGGAGCATCCTTAAGAGGGATGGGTCAAGTTTTTCGTAAATTTATCTACTTCTAAAAACAACTTTGTAGTGAAAAATATCCCATATATGTTCACAAAGTTAAACGTAAATGGGAGAACTTTTAGTAAGGGAAAATGTAGGCGTTTTTAAGAAATTTGATACGGTAAGAGCAAAATGGACAATAAGGATGAGCTTGAAATATACTATGAAGAAGTGGGGTTAGTGCGGATGGAGATGGTGTAGAAGTGGGGTTAGTGCGGATGGAGATGGTGTCTAACAACGAACGAAAGTTGTATACATTACGATATGGTATTCGCAGAGACATAACAAAGGCATATTGTATTATGAATTGATGAACTTTAAAAAAAACTATCAATTTTAACTAAAAATTATATCAACATACAATATTTTTGTTTACAAGAGTGGACCAGAAGCGGGACTGAAGAACCAGCAAATATTTTGTGTCTGCTCAATCAATTAAAAACTACGTGGTTCACACTTCGAACTCCCTCCATTTACTGTTATGAAATCATTTAATTGTTTATAAAGTATAATGAAAAAGAAAGATTGTTTATAAGCCATTTATTTATACTTATAAATATTAAAATATTTATAGGAATATATTTTGGTGCGGTTCTGGCTTCAACCAAAACCTTGCTGCTCTGAAGGGTATAGATGTATAATATTACTTAATTAATATTATGAACATCCAGCACAAATCAAAAGATTTTATTTTTATTTCATTGCCTACAAACAGTTTGCTGCTTCAAATGTCCCTCGCTGCACCCACCTCAATTTTTCACATTTGCCACTTACACTCCTTTGCTTCTGACATACTCAAATGTGAAAAAGCTTTCCAGAAACTTTCAAATTACTAATTATACACTTTTAGAAAATTTAAAAACACCAAAAGCAAAACATATCTCTGACTACAGTACATTATTACATTCTCTCTCTGACTACAGTACATTATTACATCCTCTTTAGCTCTATTACATCTACCTTCTTCGGTATAACTATTAAATAAGGTTGAATTACCTTTTTTTAAGCTTCTTCACCCATTTTGTTTCTTTATTTTTCATGTACTCACCCAATCCAACCTTTAACTTTGTGACCTCCAGAGTGTGTGATGCAAGTCGTTCATTTCATATGTATATTCATTAATGATTTCAGTGAATATTAAAGTGGTCTTTAAAATACTCATTAAACATAATCTTGAATACCCTTTTTATTAACATATGTAACCACCGTAAGAAGTTAAGAACACAATTGTTATATTTGTTAAAGTATATCAATCTATACGAAACATTGACTCCATTTGCTTCTTCAACAATCGTGTACCTAATCTGTATGATTTTCTATCATATTTGTCAGATTCGTTACAATTTTTTCATTATAATTTAATCAATATCTAAGGCTTAAAATCCTAATTACAAAACCGATGTTACAAGGAATTGTACATTTATTTCACAGGTCGTCATCCTCCTTGATTTTGACCATTTTATTCTTTTGCAAGGCAAATGTTTATATGTAGAGACTTTATAGTCAAATGGTCAAGGCTTATTATTCTCTCCTACTGAATTTGGGCAGTGATTCCAGTATTTCACTACTTAAAGTATGAATTTCTTACACAACAAGAAATGTGTCATTTACATAGTGTTCTTTGTATTTAAAAGTCGTTACAATAATTTTATTTTACAAACAGTATGTAAATAACGGTCTTGTAACTATCTCTCTTACACAATCTATATAAACCTTTCATTCTGATCTTTGGCCATGTTTTTTTGGAACACTTAGTCCCACCAAGGTCAAAATTTCTTTAACTTCCAGCACTCTGGAAATTAAGATCGAAGGACAAAACAGAAAAGCGAAAATTTATTCCTTAGAATCTTAATATAAATCTTCCTTTTATATCTCACCACTTATAGGATATTTAAGAAAAAATCCTCCGTCAAACATGTAAAAACATTGTGATTGCAAATTTTAACAGTTGTATTTATTAATAAATATTTTCCAAATATCTTTTATTATTACATTCATTCCTTCGTATCGCAGTGTCTCATCATATGTCTTCGCAAGTGAACTCTTTGGTTACATTCGTAAAAGCAGTCCGAACACTTATATAATTTTGTATTCCTATGCGTTAACATATGCCTATTTAAATGTTCTTTCTGCCTACTTTGATAATTACATTCATCGCACGTAAATAATTTTATATCGGAGTGAATTAACATGTGTCTGATAAGATGATCTTTCCTACTAGCCTTATAAGAACACTCACTACATTGAAAAACTTTAACTTTACTGTGTGTTAACAAATGATTTCTAAATACTTCTTTTCTATTACACTCATAACTGCAATCAGAACACTTAAAAAGCTTTGAATCTCTGTGAGTTAACATGTGCACTTTTAAAGAGCTTTTCACATAACACTCGTACTCGCATTCGATGCATTTAAAGGGCTTATAAGCACTGTGTACAAACATATGTCGTTTTAAAGCACCTTTTCGATTAGTTTTATAAGAACACTCAGAACATTTAAGAGATTTAATTTTTTCGTGGACGAGTAAGTGACTTCTCAAGTCTGGTTTGCGTTTAAACCTCGAATCACATTCTGGACATTTGAATTTTCTTAAATCGTTTTCGTTATTTAAGACTTGTTCTTTCTTCACCTCCTGAAAAAAAAAGAAAATTAAAAATTAAGTAATTGTGTAAAAATAATATAATTCAAATAGTAGATTGAATACACATTTCATCACCACAATAACAAATTGAAAAACCTTGAACTTCCTTGAGTTCTTAAATCTTTAAAAGGATTTTTAAGGATTTAGTCAACATAAGAGAACAAACTTAGAAATAGCTTTGATACACTTGTTCATATTAATTAGAAAGCTTATTGTGAAATATTACAAAATTAAAATATATATTTAACTAACATATTTAAACCAAGATAGTAAATTTGATGATGATTTGGTTCTGTGTGGCGAATCTGAAGAGAGTTTGAGAAGATTGGTAGAGAGATTTGGCAGAGTATGTAAAAGGAGGGGCCTGAAAGTAAACGTAGATAACAGTAAGGTTATGGTTGTGAATGAGGATAGCCCTCAGTGTGAAGTTATGTTAGATTGGGAGCAGCTAGAACAAGTGTCTGAGTTTAAATATTTGGGGTATGTGTTGGATGAGAAGGGAACGGATGATGGCAGAGTGTTTTTTAAAAAAAAAAAAAAAAAAAATTGGGTTTTTAATATTAGGAAGTTGTGAATGGCAGGAAGAGTGGCTGGTGAATTAAATCGTTGGTGAATGTAAAGGGACTAAGTCTTGAGTGTGCTAGGGTCTTACATGAGGGTATGTTGTTACCTGTGTTATTGTATAGTAGTGAGACTATGGTCTGGAATAAGAAGTATAGATCTAAAGTTCAATGTGTTCAGATGGACAATCTTAGAGGTGTGCTAGGTGTGAGAAGAATTGAAAAAATGAGGAATGAACTTATTAGAGAGTTGTGTGGTGTGAAGAAAGGGGTAAATGAAAGAATAAATGAAAAGTATGTTGAGATGGTTTGTTCATATGGAAAGGATGAAATGATAGTCGGTTGGTTAGGCGGATGTATAGTGGCGAGTGTGTTGGGAACCGACCGGGCTGGGAAGACCGAAGAAAAGTGGATTGGGTCGTTAAACGAATGTTTGAAGGATAGAAGAAATGTGAGTTTGGTAGAGGCGAGAAGAAAGGTATAATAACAGGAGTGAATGGCGGGGGATTGTGAAGGGGGTATATGGTTGTGGCCACCTGGGCCAAGGGAGAACCGCCTTACATTGACGAGAAGCCATAGTGAGGGTCCATCGCCTGTCCCATGAAGCTTTAGGGTGATTTTTCTGACTGCGATGAGTTCTCACTAATTAATCGTACTGAGGGGGCGGTAAGGCTCGGCTTTCTTTTCGACTTATATCATGTTCTTCTACTGCTTTTCTTTTCCGATGCTCGTCACGCACCTTACTCCCATTCTTTGGGAAAGTAGAAGAAGATAAAGAAAGAGAATATATATAATATATATATATATATATATATATTATATATATATAATATATATATATATATATATATATATATATATATATATATAATATTATATATATATATTATAATATATATATATATATATATATATATATTTATATATATATATATATATATATAATATATATATAATATATATATATATATATATAATATAATATATAATATATATATTAGGGTGTAACCGGAACTGAAATTTTCAGTTCCGGCGGAACGGAATTAGCCGGAATCACAAAAAAAATCCGGCCGGAAATTCCGGCCGGAACCGGAACTTTCTGGAACCTTTATAAGAAAAATGTAAAAAGAGAAAATTATTTTTATATACTTTTTAAAATAAAAATCTTCTATTTAGTACAACGCCACTTCATGAACTTGTGGAAAATCATCATTGAAGAGAATATCTGGAAGTCCAAAAATTTTAATAGTAAAAGGGATATGTGCTTGTATTTTCGTAGAAACAACAAAAGAGCAATAGATCCAAGTAGTGAAATAAGTGTGTTTTGAGGAGAGTTTCTCCCGCAAAAAAAGATTTGGCATATCAAATTGACCCCAAAATCACAGAAAATAATGAATTTTTTTGCAATGAGTAACCAGCTATTCACAGTCACAGAAGAGAAGGGATTCATAGAACTTATTGCCCATCTTCAACCAAAATATCTTATTCCTAGTAGAAAATATTTTGTAGAGAAAATGTTATCAACTTCATACAGGAAATTGAGATCAGCAGTATTCGAGAAGTTATTATCTAAGGCTGATCAGATATCATTTACTACAGATATAGAGAGAGCTAAATAATTCAAACAACTCATTTATTTCTTAACTGCAACTCTGGCTTACCGCAAGCGAGTTTTTGAAAAAATGGACTGTGCACTCCATTACAAGTATTTCCCAGGTTCTCATTCTGCAATTAAAATCACTATGAGTTTTGAAATTACGATGAATAATTGGGAAATTCCTCCTAACATAATCCATTTGATCCTTTGAGATGGAGTATATAACATGAAACTTCGAACTGATTTAGCAGGATACACAAGTTTTCCTTGTTTTATTCATAAACTTCAATTTATTAAAGATGCCTTAATTATTTTCTCAAAGAACAGTGTGATTTAATAAAGAAATGTAGGAATATTTGTACATATTTCGAATCATTCCCATGTTTTTAAAGCTGTAATGAGACTTAAAAATACAAAGAGGATTTGGATCCACATCCTTGCAGCCCCTTATGCCAAATTCAAGATGTTAATAACAAGGTGGAATAAGCACATATTTTGATTCCTAGAAAGAAATTGAATGTTTTGAATAAGACCTCTGCAAGTTTATATTATAGACCAATCAATCATTGAAGCTTTGACTGCTTATAAATGGCAAATACTTGAAAAAGTTCTAAATTTTTCAACCATTTCTCATGGTTACTGAAACTATAAGGCAAAATCAATTATATGCATCATTATTCTCATTTGAGCTCTCCAACATATCTCTCAAACTCTGAGGATGACAGCAGAGAATAAAGAAGGCTGAAGAAGGCATTAGAGTTTAGATTTATGAAAAAAAAAGAGGAAGAGAAAGATCAATAGACAATATATAAAAACAAGATAATTGTTTTAAATACTGTTGTAGACCCCAAGATACTGACTTTATTTTCTACTGAATAAGATGAATTGATCTAAAGAAAATAGATTGCTTGAAGAAATATGCAAATAATTGAAGGTAGAAGGTGATAATAGTAGAAGCAGTACAGAAGAAGGTTCAGGCGATGAGTCATTTTCAGAAACGAGCATTATCTGCAATAAATTAGATTTGGCCAAGTACCTCAAATCATCAAGGGCAATAAGAAAGAAATTAATTGCAAAAGTTTGCTTAGTTTTTAATATAAGTTTTGAAGAAAGTGAAAGTGACAGCGAGTCAGTTAAGTGTAAAAAGGAAAAAAAAATAAAAATCAGTGGCTCTTCAAAAGTTGAAATTCTTCTTAAAGAAATTTGAAATTTTTTTTAACCAGAAAATCTATTTCAAATCTGGGAAAAGAAGAATTCTTAATTTGTGGAAAGTGAACAAAGCTTAAATTCCCAAACATAGTAGTACTAGCCCAAAATTTACTCTCCTTTCCA
>JABUQX010020002.1:70000-90683 GCA_015478945.1 Trachelipus rathkii
TCTTCTCTCTCTCTCTCTCTCTCTCATCTCTTCATCTCATCTCTCTCCTCTCTCTCTCTTCTCCTCTCTCTCTCTCCTCTCTCTCTCTCTTCTCTTCTCTCTCTCTTCTCTCTCTCTCTCCTCTCTCTCTCTCTCTCTCCTCGTCTTTCTCTCTCTCTCCTCTCTTCCTCTCTCTCGTCTCTCTCTCTCTCTCTTCCTCTCTTCTCTCTCTCTCTCTTCTCGTCTCGGTCCCTCATCTTCTCTCTCTCTCCTCGTCCGTCTCTCTCTCTGTCTCGTCTCTCCTTTCTCTCTCTCTCTCTCTCTCTCCCTCTCTCTCTCTCTCCCTCGTCAAAGAAGCCTCTCTCTCTCTCTCTCCTCATCTCCTCTCTTCCCTCTCTCTCTCTCTTCCTCTTCTCTCTCCTCTCTTTTTCTCTCTCTCTCTCCTCATCTCTCTCTCTCTCTCTCTCTCCTCTCTCTCTCTCCTCTCTCCCTCTCTCCCTTCTCTTCTCCTCCCCCTCTCCTTCTCTCTCTTCTCTCTCTCTCTCTCTTCTCTCTCTCCTCTCTCGTCTTCTCTCTCTCTCTTCTCTCTCTTCTCTCTTCTCACTCTCTCTCTCTCCTCTCTCTCTCTCTCTCCCGTCCTCGTTCTCCCGATCTCTTCTCTTGTCTCTCTGTCTTCATCTCTCCTCTCTCTCTCTCTCTTCGTCTCTTCTCTCTCTCTCATCTCTCTCTCTCTCTTCTCTTCTCTCTCTCGTCTCTCTTCTCTCTCTCTCTCTCTCTCTCTCTCTTAAAGAAACTCACAATCCACCACCACGATATGCATTGGGAAAAATTTCCTTCCATTTCTTCTTTAACTATTATTTTTTGATCAATAAAAAGTATTTAATTTTAATTCATTTACAAACCATTAAGTTAATTCCATTTACACTAGACAGACATAAGACTTAACAGTATAATCATTAATAAAAAAGTAGAAACTTCACAAATGAAAACTCTACACCATAACTTTAAAACATTAACCGATTCCTATTTATCATAATTTGCCTAGTAAATTCTTACTAAAGATTTGTCTAACACAAACCAACTTGCCTCAGTGTTGTAGTTAAAAACTGCAGTTACTTTATCATACGGTATACTCCTAAATTGTTTATCTAATTTACAGGATGTTTGGGAACAAACTGACTAAATACAGACATTATTGGATTGGTGCCTAACAAAAATATAACTTACATTTTTTTTAATATAAATAAGAAAATAATAATTATTTCTGAAAAAATCATAAAAACAATTGACTAACTGCCTGTTCTCAAAAACAGATAAAAAAATACAAGCACTAGTTTATCCATCTTTATGCTAGAAATCGACAGGAATGACCATTCAAAATTTTAATTTTAAAATAGAGAAATGAAGTTGCAGCAAATAATTATCATTCTATTAAAAAAAACTTGAAAGTTACATTATTTTAACACTAAATCCAATCCACATGATTTAATATATGGCTTGTAAATAATATTCAGAATATAACTACTCTAAGCCAGCTTAATTAGGCAATGATGATCTCACTCAGCCCAATTATTATTATTATAATTATTATTATTATTATTATTATTATTATTATTATTATTATTATTATTATTATTATTATTATTATTATTATTATTATACTATGGTATGTCTTGCAAATAAATTCAAAATTTAAAAGCATAAATAATAGAATTTGAAAATTTGTTAAGAAATACAACAAAAATTTTAGGTATTTAGAAAATACATACTGCTAATTACATTTAAAGGGCAATTTTAACAATGTATAAGCATGGAATTAATAATAAATAAATAAAATAAAATATGTAATAAAAATTTAGAAATGTGAATGCGTTGGAGTGGAGAAGAATAAAAGGGAAAGAGAAGAAGGAGTTTCAATTCTGATGAGTGACTTGTGGCATAGAGCTATGATGGATTTTATTTGTGTGAGAATTAGATTAATGGTTAAATTTAAGCTTGAGAAGGTCAGGGTATGTGTGGTTGTAGCATTTGTTCCATCTGAGGAGGATGTGGAGGAGAGTGAGATTTTCTGTAAGAATTTGAATGATGTCTTGGATGGTGTGAGTGAGTGCTTTAGATTGATTGTGTTGGACGACTTAAATAGTTGTATAGGTAATCGAACGAGGGATGGTATAACGCTGTGCCTTTGGGGTTGCTAGAGAAAATAAGAATGGTGGGAAGGATTGATTTTTGTGAGGAGAGAGGTATGTGTGAAAGTAATACATTCCTTAGGCCCACGATTATCCATAAGTACACGAGAGTTGGTGTATGTAGAAATGGTGTTGGAGTGAAGAGTATGATTGATTTTGTGTTGGTTAGGAATAAGATGTAGAAGTATGACATGTACCGTATATTAAATCAGTGAGGGGGATGGGAATATCAGATCATTATGTTTTTTTATGTAAAATTAAATTAGTAGGAGCATGAATGGAGAGGAAAGGAAGGAAGTGGGGAGAGTTAGGAGTGAGAAGTTAAATAAACATGGATATAAGAAAAAGTATGTGAGAGCGCTTGTAAATAAGTCCTTTGAAAGCGAACAAGATGAAACTGAGTAAGTATGGACGAAAATGAAGGAAGCATTTGTTAGTAGTGCAAGAGAAGTATGTGGGTGTGCTAAAGTAAGAAATAAGAAAGTGAATGGTGGAATGAGAGGTGATGCAAGCGATTAAAAGTAAAAATGAGGAGTGGTTGAATGTGCTAAAACTCTAAAAGTCAAAGATGAGGTTTCGATAGAAAGGTGTATAAAAATAAATAAGGAGGAAAAGAGAAGACTAAAACTTGCATACGTAAGAGGGGGGAAAAAAAAGAGGTAAATGAAGTTTGAAAGGAGGATGAAATTCAAAGGTAATAGGAAACTTCAGGAAGGAAGTACGAAAAGCTATGAGTAGTAAGGGGAGTCTTCATACAATAATGAAAAAGGTATTATAATTATGCTTTCATAACTGATGAAACGGACGTGAAGAAAGTGTGGTGGAAACACTTCGAAAATCTGCATAACATAGGCAGTGATGAAGATGTGATAGTGAATGTGTGTGGGCTTGATGGTGTAAAAAGAAGTAGGTATTTTGGGGATGACATAATTAGTAAGGAGATAATAGGTCCGCAAGTATAGATTGAATTATTGGTGAAAATATCAAGAATAGAGGGGAGGATTGTGATTGACTGGATAAAGAAGTTGTGCAACAAAACGTTTGTGGAGGGTGTAGTTCCGAGTGGTTGAAGGAGAGCAGTGATAATACCCTTATATAAGGGTAAGGGTGATAAGGAGATCTGTAGAAACTTTAAAAGTATTAGTTTATATTGAGTGTTGTAGGGAAGATATATGATATGATGGTATTCTGGTTGAAAGAGTGTGTCGAGTGAGTGAGGGTCTGATTGGTAAAGAACAAGGTGCATTTAGAAGTGGTAGAGGATGTGTAGATCAAATTTTTGCACTGAAACAAACGTGTGATAAAATGAGAAAAAAGAACAATCTGTATTTAAGTTTTATGAACTTGCAACACTCAAATGACAGCATTAACATGATAGCTCTGTGGCAGGTGTTAGAGATATATGGTGTTAGTGGTAGGCTTCTGAATGGAATCAAAAGCAATTGTGTCGATAGTGACGCCTAAGAATAAATGGAGTGGAGAGTGAATGGCTAAATATTAACAGTGAAGTTATGTCCTCATGGCTATTTAATTTGTATATGGATGGGGGTGATGAAAGAATTAAAGGTAGGGGAGGGTGTTAGAATGATGGAGAGTGGAAGAGAGTTAAGGGTGCCCTGCTTATTGTACGCAGATGATTTGGTTTTATGTGGCGAATCTGAAGAAAGTTTGAGAGGGTTGGTACAGGGTTTAAAAGTAAATGCAGATAAGAGTAAGGTGATGAAGGTGGGTGTGGAGAGTCCGCAGTAAGAAATCACGTTGGATGGTGAGTAACTGGAACAAGTGTCTGAATTTAAATATTTAGGCTATATATTGGAAGAAAAAGGAACTGATGATGCAGTGTAGTAGGAAAGTTATGAAAGGTACGAGGGTGGCTGGTGCAATTAAATCTTTGGTGAATGTGAGGGAACAATCTTGAATGTGCTAGGTTTTTGCATGAAGGTACAATCTAACCATTGTTAATGTACAGTAGTGAAACTATGGTATGGAATAAGAGGTATGAATCTAAGGTACAGTCTGATAAAATGAGGAATGAGCGTATTGGAAAGATTTTGGTGTGGGGAAAGGAATTAATGAAAAGTGTATTAAGATGGTTTGGTAATATGAAAAGGATGGATAATAGTTGGCTGGTTAAGCAGATGTATAGAGGTGTGGGTGTTGGGAATCGACCGGCTGGGAGACCATGTTAATAGACCGGGTGGGAAACCGAAGAAAAAGTGGATTGAGTCAGTAAAATTGTCTGAAGAAAAGGAATGTGAATTTAACAAAAGCTAGAAGAATGATGTATAATAGGAGTGAATGGCATAGCTTTGTGAGGGGGGGGGGGGCATGGTTGTAGGCCTTGCCCAGGGTATACACCCTGACAGTGATGAGATATTACAGTGTAATGTGAAACCCTACAGTGGATTTTTTGGCCTGCGATGGGCTCACACTTTTCGAATTGTCATGTTCTTGTATTTAACTATTGTTTCCAGTGTATGCTGCGCACCCCATTCCAATCTGCAGTTACAAGGGAAAGATGAAGAAAGAAAGAAAAAAAATTTAGATGTGTAATTTGATGTGGTATATTGTAGATGTAATACTAAAACATCTAAACCTCAGGATTCCTCTAACTTATAAAACTGAAAAAAAAAAAAAAATTCTCACCTTAAAATTCTCTGCATCAAAAATTTCTCGAGACAGGTGGTCATCTCCTTCAAACTCCTCAGAAACTTCCACTTCTTCCTTTACAAATACCTCACTTTTGATGCTCATATTAAGTAATTCAACAAATAAAATTTTAAAAACAAATTTTAACTTATAGTAAAGATATCCTGTAAAGTGAATGTAATTAATATTAATTAATGTCCTAAATTACTTAACAATGCTATGTTGGAAATTATATAACAATGGTAAGCTAAACTGTTATGTAAATACAGAATCTCTGTCCTCAATACACTTGCTTTTCATACTTTTCATCTTAAAATTTAAGAGGAAGAAAATATGGATGATGATGTTTGTCCACCTCCACATACACTACATCATCCCCCATAACTTCCATTCACATTGCACTATCAGTTCCACTGCCATCAAGGAAAGCTGTACAAAAGTAAACACCACAACATCTAACACATCTTTTTCATCTTTAAAGCTATTTGTGTGTTGCATTTTTTTTTTTTTTAGTATAACTATTTTCAATTATAATTTTCAGTTATACATTATCTTTTAGTGTTATTTTCAAGAGTGTGTAGTGGCAATGTATCAGTGCAAACCCACTTCAATGAAGGGTTGGCATTAAAAAAAAAAAAAAAAACAGCTCGCTTCTTTTTTGTTTTATTTATTTATTTTTATTTAAAAAAATAAAAAAATAATATGCAATAACAACAACTAAATTGTTTCATTAGTAGTGAGCCTAGTTTCATTTTATTCAAGATTTGCACTGATAATACCTTTTAAATATTTGAAATATATGAGAATGAAAAAATTAATGTTTAAATTTGACTACAAATGAATGTAATCTTTAAATGGTATTAACTGGAAGAAAACTATATTCCATTGTTAAAATAAAAACTTTTCAGTAAATAATGTAGAATTTTTCATCTATGGTTATAAATTTGCTACCATATATTTTAAATTTCCATTATTTTATATAGTATGTATTAAACTATAAAACTAATTTGCAACATTGGGTTGAAGTCAGCCAGTGAATGCATCTCATTTTCAAATTTTATTTCACATTAATAGTAACTATCTAGCTGTCTTAGATATCTAATTATCCTAAAAAGTTTTTTAGCTTTTTCTGACCCAAGTCTATTTCAAACTTTTGACCCAACAAGACCAAAAGTAGAGTAAATTCTTTTAATTGATCTAGAACTAGCTGGGCATGAATGTAAGGATGCCTAAAACTGGCACAACCCATCTGGTAACTTTTTTATCAGTAAATCTTTTTAAATTAATATGTATACTAGTAGGATATCACCATTTGTCTGGGATTAACTTTGATACTGTTGCCTGCTACCGAACTATTAATCCAATCATGTTTAGGCTATGAAACCAATTACCTAGTTTCAGATTTTTTTGCATAACCCAGTTTTTATTAAAAGGCCCAGGCTAAATTGGGAAAATGTTATGGGGTTTATTAATGTATCAATTTTATATAGTATTATATAATATATATATATATAGTTCATATGATAATATAAAAATATAGTAGATATTTCATTACATAATAATTATATATATATATATAATATATATATATATTATATATACGGTATATATATATATAATATATATTATATATATAATATATATATATAATTATTATATTACCGGTTATATATATAAATATATATATATATATATATATATATAATAAAAAAAATATTTTAACTTTAATTAGTAATATTATTTATATATATATATATCTATATTATTATATTATATATATATATATACTTAGAGTGGTCAGAAGAACTAAGGTAAAAATTCAACTTTCGAAAATTATTCATGCGCATTAATATTATTGTTCCTCTTGATGAAAAAACATTTCATCCAAAATTTCAAACGAATCAGATAATATTTAGAACTCCATCATTGAGGTTGAAGTTTTAGTAAACTTATGGGTCCTTTGGGCCACCCTCAGATTATATATATATATATATATATATATATATATATTATATATATATTATATAATATTATATATATATATATATATATATATATATATTATATATTTATTTTAATAATTTTTAATAGGTTTACTATCGATATCTAAAGGTTCTCTTTCAGGTAAAAAAAAAAAAAACAATTTCATGATGAAAATCTTCTAAAACTGCTTTTCACCTCATCGGCAATCCATTAGAAGATTTTGGTGGAAGAATGCTACCAACCAGTCTAGAGGTCCTAAAAGTTTTTTTTAATTATCGCAAAAGAAGGAAAAATATATTTCTCAGAAGGATGCTTTGAAAACTGCCGTGCAGAAACTTTGTGATATTTGGAAAAGAGCTGGGATTCCAGTTAAATTGGAGAGATATTATCAGGAAGATGAATTCATTATTGGAAAATTACACAAAAGTATGCGTTAAAAAGAAACGTGGAGGTTCTGCCCAGAATGTCAGAGAGTTTGCTTTTGTGGAGTCAATCAATGTTCTCTTTGATATTGCATGTCATGATGCTTTAGATTTGATAAAAATTGAAGAGGATAAATTGTTTCTGATCGACCAAATGTCGGAACGAATGTGCGCTATGGGCGGTGTAGACAAAAATTTAGTTATGAAGGAACAAAAAAAAGCATCGAGAGCCTCCAAGGAAGATGAACGATTTCACAGAGAAGAAATAAGGAAACGAAGGCGACAGCACAGCTATCAAGTTATTCGGATGAAGAAGAACACTATCCAATTGATGACTTCAATAGTGATCCTGAAATTCGTTTTAATGTTACAAATACATCAAGTCCATCAACGTCAAAAGGTACGGAGAAGCGGGCAAAAACGAGCGTACCGCATGTAGTTAGTGAAAATCTTGCCTCAGCCTTGGATCGGACATTAGCAATAGGAAAGCTGCATATGTTCTGTCTGCGGTCGCACAAACTTACGATATCTCTGAAGCAGAAAAGCTCCCTCTTTCCGTGAGCAGCATTCGAAGAGCGAGGGAGCAGCATCGTTACCAACATGCCTCAAACACGAAAGACGCATTCTCGTGTGAGGGTCCTTTAGTTATTCATTTTGATGGAAAACTACTTCCGAATATTTCTGGTGCGCCACTGAAGGAAGATCAAGTGGCAATTTTAGTGTCAGGTGACAAGATAGAAAAACTTCTAGGAGTTCCGAAAGTTGGCCAAGGAAGAGGAGAGAAAGTTGAAGAAGTAGTTTTGGAGGCAATTCATGACTGGAAACTTCGGGATCAAATCGTGGGAATGTCATTTGATACAACAGCCCGCTCAACTACAGGTTGGAAGAATGGAGCTGCCTTCAACTTGAACAAAACTGGCAAAAGATGCTTTTGGCTACCATGTCGACACCATATATTTGAAATTTTATGATGAGGATATTTTAAGCAATTTATTTGGCGTAACGTCCGGCCCAAACGTAAAGATATTTGGTAGATTTAAGGATTTTTGGCCAAAGATTGATCAGGGCAAATACGAACCATATAATGACATCCGACTGCAAGGAGAGATACAGGTTCTCGTGGATGATGCAACAACCTTCGTAAGTTTTATGTTACAACGGAAAATCAGAAAATATATTCAGAGAAGACTATCGAGAGTTACTGAAGCTCACTCTGATTTTCCTAGGAAAAGTTCCTCCACTTGGTATTAAATTTCGATGTCCCGGAGCTATTCACCATGCACGGTGGATGTCCAAATTGTTATACGTTCTCAAGGTATATCTTTTTAGGAAACAGTTTAAGCTCACAAATTTTGAGAACAAATCCTGCCTTGAATTCGGTTTATTTGTTGTGGCTGGTAATACGTGAAAGCCTGATATCTGGCCCCGAATGAATGTGTGATTTGCTTATTAATGACCTCAATTTAATTCAAGCTCTTTCTAACTACAGTGCAACTTCTAATATTATTTCGAAAAAGGCAATTGCGGCAATAAGTCGTCCTTTGTGGTACTTGGGACAAGAACTGGCTCCACTTGGTTTTTTCTCAGATTTAGTATCTGTAGAAACAAAGCGTCGAATGGCGGAGCGGTTGCAAGAGCAATTTAGAACATGTATCTCGAATAGAGAAGGCAGATCGTTCAGATACACCGGGACAGAATTATCTGACAATAAAACACTTGAGCTATTTTATCGAATCGTGCTTCCCTTTCTTTTTTGAGGCATGAAGTGTGGGATACTTCGTTCTTTTGGTCGAAAATGTGGATTCTGGAAGAATATTAAGTCTTTCGAGGAGGCAGAAAAGGCAGTAATGGCTCTTAAAGTTGTCAACGACAGTGTCGAACGAGGAATCACCCTTGCTTCCTCATTCAATTCTTCACAATTTCCAAACACCAAGAAATTCACATCTTTTGCAGAAACTAAAAACCGAGCGAACTAAAAAAATAACGAAAGTTTGTAATTTTCAATTTAGTGAATTTAATTTAATTTAGTGAAAGGAAACATTTATAAAGGATATATCATTTTTAATATTTATTTTATTTAATTTTATTTTTTCATAAATCTAACGGAGAAAAAAAAGTGTAACTGGGTATTTATGTAAATTGCTGCATACCAGGATCAATATCTTTAATAGACCATATGTACACCTACTTAAATTTATGTATCATATAAATTTTAAATTTATATTTTTTGTTTAAATTATCCTCGTTTTTGGTTCTTTAAAATGAAGGTGTCATTGAAGCTGAGATAAAAATTCGAAAATCAACTTTTTAAAATTTTGTATTAGAAGGTAAATTTAGTGTAAGATTCATATTC
Organism: Trachelipus rathkii; assembly: GCA_015478945.1. Classification (NCBI taxonomy): domain Eukaryota; kingdom Metazoa; phylum Arthropoda; class Malacostraca; order Isopoda; family Trachelipodidae; genus Trachelipus; species Trachelipus rathkii. The sequence goes on from JABUQX010020002.1 coordinate 79,576, forward strand.
ACCATGTATCTCTCTGCTTCTATGACACTCACAGAGATCCTTTTAGAATCATTTTAAAGCTTTCTAGAAGTTCTATAACTATTATTCAAATCATTTTAAACTGCGAGGTTATATAAAAATTATATCCCGAGTCAAAAGTTACAAAATGAATTTAAATTGGTGGAAATGTCCATGTATGGTAAAATTTCAACCTCGATTTGATGGAGTTGAATATTATCAATCCGTTTTGAAAATTTTTTGTGCGATGTTTTTTCATTTATCAAATGGAACAATAAAATTAATGCGCACCACCTACACATTTAGACGTTTCAATATTTTGAACCACACTAATAGTATATATAATATTATATATATATATTACTAATATATATATTAATATAATATAATATATATATTTATATATATATATTATATATATATAATATATATATATATATAATAATTATATATATATATATATATCGTCGGGCGGGTGACTGGACCACTTTAGGTATAACTTCATCTCCTGACTTTCCCCTTAATGCACCTTTTTGGATTTTTTTTTTTTCTAAAATTCAAGGCCATATAGTAAGTAATAAGCACACAAAAATAATAAAGTAATTCAAATAATAAGTTTTATAAGCTCATTCAGCCTGAACTTGGAGGGGTGAATCGGACCACCATTGAGGGGTAAATCGACCATCTTTTTAAATTCCTCTTTTACGTATTAAATCAATTTTATATTTACATTTTTTTCTTAATATAATAATATTATCATATTAAATTTTTGTAATAATCGTAATAAAAATATCAATAATGCATATTAAAAAATAATAAAAATAAGGGTGTCCGATTGACCCCTTTCCGCTCAAACCCATTATTTGACACATATTATAGGAATTCGTATTTTTTATATTAAATTTCATGTTTTTATTTTAATTTTTACTTAATATCAGTAAAACTATTTATTATATTTAAATTAATTATACATAATAAAATGTCAATAATGATATGTAAAATACGAAAAACAACAATGGTGGTCCATTTCACCCCTTCATCAATTTTTATGGCGGGGTGAATCGGAACAAGTTAGCCCGCGTGATTTTGCCACTAATACTGTTTGGAACAAAAATTAGTTTGCCAGTTTAAAGCAAAAATATGTAAGAACACTTGAAAAAAATAAGTTAAAATCCAGCCACAATTTTTCATTTTATAACAAAGTAAAAAAACATATTTTTCAAAAGTGAAATGATATGTATTCATAGCCTCTTCTGTACCCTAATTTATTATTTTTTTAAAAATATAAAACTCCTAGAATAAAGATGATCTAAATAACTTGTAGTGACTACCGCGCTGGCTATGGTAAATACGCGAAAAAAAAATTTTGCTATTATTATTTTATTCTTATTTAGAGTGACCGAATCCACCCCCTAAAAAAGCCGGGACCCGGTCCCCCATCCGACGTATATATACTAATTATATTATATACTAATATATATATATATAATATAATATATATTATATATAATATATATATATTATTATTATATATTATATATATATATAATATAATATATAATATATATATATATATAATATGGGAATCGTTTACTCTTAAAAGAAATTCCATTACTATTACACTGTTACTTAGAAAAAATATTTTTGTTATCGTTATTTTGTTTCTTTGAAAAAAACAATAAAAGTAAAGAAAGTTCCTAACTCCATTACTTTTAGCTTTTGACTACGATATTAATTACAGTATCTTATGTAATTTATAGCTTTATGTATATTAAATTTTCAACATTATCACTATTATTAAAAAAAAATTTACTAAAATTTTTATATAATTTCATAAATTAATAATTTATAACACTACATGCGAATAACAAATATTAATATATATATAATATATATATATATATATATAATATATATATATATATACTATATATATATATATATATAATTATATATAAATATATATATATATATTATATATAATATATATTATATATATATATATATATATATTTATTTGTATAGGTCTATTCCTTTTTGGCACTCCTTATGAAGTTTTATTTTCAATGTCTTAAGCATTCTATTGGTTACACTAAAATTTAAATAAAACACGAACTTTAATTAGGATAAACATAAACAGCCAACATTGCTTGAAAAATAACCGCTTCTTATTTATTTATTTATTCTTTTTATTTATTTATTTCCTTCAATTTTTCTGTTTAAATTTATAAATATATAAAATGAAATTTAAGCCCTTTTAAGATATAGTTAGTGATTTAGTAAAAAATTTATTAATTTTATTTTTAAAAATAATTTAAAGTTTTCCAACAATAATTATGTGATAACTTGATTTTTCATGTATCAAACATTTAATTAACTTTAAAATTAAAATTAAATTGAATCATTAATAATCGTAATAAAAAAAAAATAAAAAATTTCAAAAGATAATTTCATTATTGATATATATATAATTAACCAGAAAAAAATCAGAAAAGCACATCGATAATGTTCTCCCTAGAAAAAAATAGAAATTAACTAACTTTTTTCCTCTGGAGAATTAATTTTTTTTTTTTTTAATAGCTTAGTTTTAATACAATAGTTATATAAATAGCAGTCACCTTAGCTACATAATTACCTTGATTTTTTTTAAACTTTGAGGCTGTAACTTTTTTTTTCTAAAGACTTACAGCATTATTTTTTGAGTCTATACAAATTTTTATAAAAATCTAAGTATGGGCCCTTAATGTAAAGAATTACCATATTTTTTATTTTTGTACATTTTGTTTAATATCAATAGCATATTTAGGTAATAGTTGAGTTTAACAGATTCTGACGAAATATCGATATTTTTTTCCGATAATCGGTTTTTTTTTTTTGTATCTTTAGAACCCATGTCAAAGTACTAGACAGTGTGCCAAACCTCTTCTCATATATAAATTTAATGAAAGCAACGCAAAAAAAAAAAAAAAAAAAAAAAAAAAAAAGATAAGTAAAAAAAGAATGATATATGAAAATAACGAAATATGTCATTTATAAAAATATCGTAAAATTGCCAGGTAATGGTAACGTTGCTAACATATATATATATATTATATATATATATATATATTATATATATTATATATATATATATATATATATTATATATAATATATTATATATATATATATAATATATATTATATATTAGTTATATCGTATATATATATATATATATATATATTTTATACATAGAAATATATAATCTAAAGAAACATGTTATCTACCCCACATGTATACACGTATTGAATATATATATATATATATTGTAATATATATATAGTATGCACTTCACACTTACAGAAAAACCTAATTAGATTGTCCTAACCTATACCAGAAGGAAAAAAAAAAAAAAACTAAAAGTAAGACACTTCAAATGAAAAAAAAATTACATATTTAGAATCAGCGTACAAGCTTTATTCAGAAAGTTGTCAGATCATATGCAACAGAAAAAACTAAAAAAATGCACCAGTGATAGACCGCATAGATATCACGAAGTCGGGGTCTCTGAGCCTCTAGGTGGACGACGGGGGGACTTCGTCCCCCCTCGGCTCGAACCCCCTCAATGGATTATTGTTTCCTGAACTTCAATTTTTAGGGGGCTCGAGGCCGACTGGGGGACAGAGGGGGACAAGTCCCCCCCCTTCGTCCACCTAGAGGCCGAAAAAGACCCCGACTCCTGATATCTATGCGGTCTACTACTAGGGTATTCGTTAGTTTTAATTCATAAAACAACTTTAAATATATAGCTTTGTACGCTGATTCCAAAAATATGTAATTAGTTTTTCCGTAAGTTCTAATATTTTTTGAGATATCTCTCCTGGCTCTTTTAATGGAATTATGTTTTTTATATATATATATATATATATATATATATATATATATATATATACTTATATATATATTATAATATATATATATATAATATCTATGTCATTATAAATGTACTAAGTAATATGTTATATAATTTATAATATATAAATATGTAGATATCCTAGATATGTATAATTATTGATGGGACGATTAATAGTTCAAGTCCAAGTCCTCCAAGTTTAAATTATTGCAAATCCTGTGCTAGTAAAAATATAGTAAATTATTATTTTAGATATTTTTTACTATGACATAGGGCTCAAAATAATAATAATACTAATAATAATAATAATAATAATAATAATAATAATATATATATATATATATATATATATTATTAATATATATATCTATATATATAATACTATATATATATATATATATATATATATATATATATGCCCATTTGCTTATGGTATGTATACATTACCAGTGCCTAATGGTATCGCCTTTCTGTTATTGCGATTCCATATCCACACTCCATTTCCAGACAACAATCATATATACGATACTTTATATCCCACACCCTTTCTAGACAACATCTTACATACATCCCTATCCTTTATATTCCATACGTGTAGGGAGAAAAGATTGCCCACACGTATGTCCTGCGTGTCGTGAAGGCGACTAAGGGACGGTGTAGTTAGGTTGGCTGCTACTACACTTATCTTTTGCCAGAATGCTAATGCGATAGAATCGGAAAGTTCGTGATCGCTCAGTAAGCGCCCTCTATCCTTCGCGAAAATGTATGATCGTATCTGTATATGAAATGTCAGCGGAATAAATAGAGGAATAAATGGAGAGAGGTGATGGATGTATTAGAAGGGCAAATTTTGATTTGCTCGCTGTGACTGAAACAAAGATTGAAAGGAAACGGTAAAAATGCAGTTGTGTTGTGCGAAACTCGTGTTTGGTGTTGCTGGGGGAAAGGAATAAGAGGGGTGATAGAAGGATTTTGCAATTATGATTAGTGAGTTGTGGTTAGAGAGCATATGGTAGATTTGTGGTCCGCCGTTGAGTACATAAGTGTCTAAGGTTAACATATTTAAGTTTGAAAAGCGTCAAAATTGTTATGGTGTCCTGGAAGCATATGGATCCATCTGAGACGGTAATGTGGAAACCAACGAATGACGAATTTTCTGAGGATAATGCTGGAATGATGCTTTGGACTGGGAGGAATAGAGATTTCATTTCATTTGCCAATATCTTGCCACATTTCAAGGATTTTTTTTTCTTTACAGTTATCGTCACCACCTCACGGGCAGAGCCCTATTCAAGGAGGGTGTGTAAAAACTCTCAAAAAGTTCACCCTCTAGCGCCAAATTACGCATGATTACACAGACGCATCTTTAAAGTTGAGGAGATTAATTCGTAGGAAAATACAGAAGATGGAGAGAATTCCACAAAACAGAGGTGGCTGGGAAGAAGGAAGCACCGCAGCAAACTAGCCTGGAGTAACCAATGTCAACACAAAAATCCGTGCGCAGATACAGCACCTATTGTGCCACGAAGGCGTCGTAAAGGTGTGGTACGCGAGTGATGATTCCCTCGAGCAAACTTGCCGCTGCGTTTCCTATAGGATAGAGATAAAGCACCAACATCGGCTCGCAAAGATAGAGGGTCATGAGAACTGGAAGTTTAGGGAAAAGTTTTTAAGCCTTTTTTGACCGTTGACTCGACCCTGTCCAAAACGGGTGAAACCCAGAGCCCCCCCCCCCAGATATGAGAGCAGTAACTCATACTGTACGCGGATGAGATCTTGTTTATAGCGGAGCAACTTGGAGAAAAGAGGAAAGTCTCACAGTCTAAACAGACTTCCAGTTGCTTTGAGGCCGCCCTAGCACACCATTGTGATGTTGTGACGGTATTCCAAGACATTTTTGTTCATGTTAAGGGCCAAGGATTTTATATTGTCAACAAGGAGACGAGAGAACCGTCGAAGAGACAGCGAAGTTAGAAGGTATTCTGGAGAAGGAGATTTGTAAAAGTGGGTTTTTAAAGACTTGAATTTTCACAAAGTTATTTCTATCCATCAGCGAGAATAAAATCGGAAAGATTAAGACGAGAGGCAAATTCCAGAAGTAAACGGAGAGTAGAATTGATATGAGTTAAAGAATGAAGGGTCGAGTCATCGCAATACGAGTGGATAGATATGTTGAGGTGCAGGTCGAGAAGTCATTAATGAAAAGTAGCAATAAAAGTAGGAGATAAGAAGAACCCTGAGGAACACCCTATTGACAGAAAGCAAAGGAAGAAGAAGTCGCCCCCATCAACAACAGCCAGATATTGAGCGATTTCAACGAAAGCTAGATATAAAGTAAGCAAAGAGAAGGAAGGAAACCCAAAGGAGGGGAGCTTGGCAGAGCAGTGACGCGTGCCATACTCGGTCAAATGCTTTGGATATGTCAAGCGCCCACTACCCAAGTCTCCCCGTAGTTCCCTAGGGCATAAAACCATAAATCAGGTTAGATAGGAATGTAGATCGCCAGTAGACTTCGTGCAACGAGAGCCGTACTGGCGATCGAGAGTTCCAGATGATCAAGAAGCGAGTTGAAGAGGGTTCAAAGATCTTAGAATAATTAGAATACAAGTGAGAGCTACAGGCGATAGTTAGAAGGGATCAGAGCGGCATTCCTTTTTTCGTAATAGTTGACATGTGAGAGCTTCCCAACACTTGAGGGGAGGGAAATGCAGTATAGAGACATAGAAGAATATAGTGATCGAGGGCCGAAGAGATTAGCCTTTTTCAGTTGGAAGATTAGCAACATTAATGATGCATATCGAATAAGGGAAAGCAGATTTTACAGAAGTTGCGAGAGAATGAAAGATTTGTCAGTAGGAGAAACCAAGGAGGGTTAGCGCACTTTCCTTGATGAAAGCCAGCTTGCTCGTCGAAGAGTATCCCTGCAAGATTTCTAGCTGAATGAAATTGGCAAGAGTGATTAGGAGAACGAGAATTTTCCACACCCGATAGGCAGTGTCTCTAGCCCCTGAATGGACAAGGAAGAAGCACGATCGAACCACTGGATTATGAGGAAAGAAAGAGTTAGTTTTAGTAAGGAATGAATGAGGGAAAGAAAAAATGAGCGGGGTGCCCACCTCTGGAACCTGCTCATCCCATCAAACGACTTACAGCTCCCTCCTTATCTTTTAAATCTTTTTACATCCATCGATTATTCCTTATTAAGGTAGGCCAATTGCTTCAATCTGCAAACTTGGAAACCCTTACATTTACGTTCCCCCTTTGCGCGCTTCTAAATATTTTATAATTGCATGAGGAACAGCCACCTTGACCGTTAAGTCCTAAGAAATCGTTACGGACCCACAAACATGTCTCCTCATCATTTCCATTAAAAATACTTTTCATTTTCATTGTTTAATCAATATTATATTTATTATTATATTATATTATTTATTGTTATTTGTTATTGTTAATTAATATATATTATATATTATTATTATTTATTATATATTACTTAATTTTATTATTTTTATTATTATATTATTTCATTATTTATGTATTACTTATTATTATATTATTAATTTATTATTATTATTATTAATTGAGATGATGTAATCAAATTTTGATCGCTAAAATAATTCCGGGAGGTTGAACCCCCCTGGACCTCCTGTTCTAAGCTTATATACATATATATAATATATAATATATATATATATTAATATTATATAGTATATATATATATATAGATAATTATATATATATATTATATATAATATTATTATATATATATATATATTATATATTTATATATATATAGTATCATACAGTGGCGTATCAGAGGGGGCCAGGGGGCCATGGCCCCCCCCCCGAAATTTTTAGACACTAAAATTTTTGAGAATCATATCTGTTAATAATTATAAAGTGCAGAGGTTAATTAATTTTATATAATTCATCGCTGTCAGGAACAAATCTTGTTAACTTCTTAGGGAAGGTTTTACAGGAGAAAGAGAAAGCGTGAAATTTCACCTTTATATAATATAGTATTATATAATGTATATATATATATATATAGTATATATTATATATTTATATATATATATATATATATATATCATATATATAATATATATATATATATATATATTATATATATATTTATATATATATGACAGGAGACCGAGTCTTAATTCACTCTCTCTCTCAGCATTACTAACTAATGAGATAACATTGTGGTGTCAGTGTAAAGCCATCGATCTATTGTTTTAAGGGTATAAATATCAAGGAACGAATAGTAATGGTTTTGCACTTTGTGTTTTAACATTTTTTCTACTTGTTGTTGTTCAACTAAAGAAATAAAAAAAATATATATTAAAAGAAGAACAGAAGAATATGTAAAAGAGAGAAAGTAAGCACTATTGTAATAAAGATTCCTGTCGTATTCAAAGAGTGGAGAGAGTTCTCGGACTCGAAGATTCAGTTTCTCCTGGAACTTTCTGTAACTGCGATAGCAGCTTAAGAAAAATCTCAAGTAGACGGTTATGTTTTTCTTTCACAAGCGTCTATTAGTCAGGCGCAATCAAGGGACACAGAAAGGATTGTTCATCCCAACGATATTGGCAATTTCATAGGTACCGTATTTAGCAATAAGGGAAAAAGTGGAAATATTAAAATATCTCTGGAAACCAAATTCAAACTATATATTCCTGCTCAGGAAGGCAAAGGCGGCCCAAGAATCCGTGGAAAGATCATTTTACAAAGAAAAGTGGCTTGATGATATTAAGTGCTTAGCTTACTCTGATTAAAAAGTTGGGGTTTATTGCTCAAATCGTGTTGTTTTTGGAAACAGAAAAAAAATAAGAAAACACCAGGATTCGTTTTTTTCTTGTCTCGAGACTACATTCAAACTTGAAAGCCATTGAATCTTTCAGAAAACATTAGTCGGGGTCTCTCGGCCTTCCGGGGAACTACGGGGTAGGAATTATTTCCCCCCCTCCGGGAGGGTCTCGGAACCCCCGCTCTCTGGTATTTGGGTGTCGCAGGGGTCCTCCAGCCCCTCCCTACGGAGTATGGAAACTCCCCCCCTATGTTCACACCGTCGGCTCGAGCCCCTAACTGTGCCGTTACGATATATATATATATATGGTATATATATATTATTTATTAATATTATATATATATATATATATATATATCTATATATATATATAATTTAAATTTTGTGAAACGTGAAAAAGATTCAAACCCCGTTACAGACCCGTTACAAATTTATGACCCCTTTATAATGAACTGTTTTTAGAGATTGCAGTTTTTTTGATTAGAATTTATCATTTTACACGAACATTATTAATGTCATGAATCATTTCAATTAACCATACCTAATTTAATAAGTTTCAGGACCTACATTTTACGCAGAATCTAAAAAATGAATTCCTGTTTAAGTGATATCATTAGTATTTGTTTTTAAGATACATATGACGGATAATCCAAACGCTGGGCATATATAATAATATATATAACTTATTATATAGTATATAATATATATATAATATATATTATATATATTATATATATATATATAAGAGGAACAATATTGTCTGGCCCCCCCAAAAAAAAATCCTGGATACGTATAATGTATATTATACTATATATATATATATATATAATATTATAATATAATTTATATATAGTATATATATATAGTATATATATACTATAATTATATATATATATATAGTAATAATATAATATTATACTATATTCAATATATATATACTTATATATATATATCATAGTATATATATTATACGATATTATATCATATATATATAATATATACTTATATATAGAGGATGAGAGAGAAGCGGAGATCATTGGTGAGAGAGATATAGTATATAGAAAAATTTTTTTAAAATAGTTTTTTTCAATTAATCAGTCATCAGTACATCTTTTTGCAAAATTTGCTTCTAATCAGTCATCGTCATCGTCAAAAAATTTTAATCGTCCCGATCACTAATATATATTTAATATTATTTTAATATATATCATATAATATATATACTTATATATATATTTTTATATATAATATAGTTATATTATAATAATAATGCAGATATAAAAATAATTTAGGTTAGGCTACATAGATTTAAATAAATAATCTAAAATCCAATGAAGCTTTTTATTGCAAAACAAGTTTTCTTTTCACTTTTATCAAATAAAATTGTGTTGTTAGGCTATTAGATATCATTAGTAGCGGTTTAAGCATGGCTTTGTCATAGGCTTTGTGTTTTTAGTGCTGCCGAAAATTTAAATTTGACAACGGTGTTTCATAGGTATAACAACAAAATCGATGGTTGATTTTTCTAAAAAAAAAATCGATTTTTAAGAATCTGTTAAACTCAACTATTACCCATATTTATAATAATTTATTGAATGTAATCTGATAATTACCTCAAATAGATCTTTGGTATATAGGCTACCTATAGATATTTGCTACATCAATAATCAATGTTATATATAATCCTAACCAACACTTCTGATCATATTTATTCATCATTTTAATGCATTGCAGTGTGTCTCCACAAAACATCGTGAAAATCGTTACCAGGTTAATGCTACATTACACGATAACCAAATGGAATTTTTTAATTACTTGTTGTTGGTGGTGTATAATTCTTAGACATATTCGCAGAGATTCGCGATATAGGTTTTGCTAGGTAATAGTTGGTATATGGGTAATTGTTACCCAGAGGGTTGTCACCCCCGATTTTTATGAAAATCGCAGTATATACTCTAAATAAAATAATAATAAAAGCATAGTTGAAAACGAAAATCGTCGCTCTCGCCTTAGAAACAAAGTTACACCGCTCTCGAAAGTTTCTGATATAAAAAAAACATAGCGATTTGTTAACAAAAAAGGAAAAAAAAAAAAAAAAATATTTTGAAATCACAGGAATACTCCAAAAAATCAATAATGTAAGAAACAGTTTAACGGAAAAATCGCGCCGTCTCTTTAGAAAAACGTTACAAGCCTTTCAGAAAGTTAAAATTTCCCATTAGACTTCTTATAATAAACAATTAGTGGTGCCGTCGTGCTCGTTTAGGGCCTTCTAGTCAGGTATGATAAGATTTGTTAAATTCTACATAGATATTTCTGTGTTGATTCTACCTAACCAAAACTTCATCTCACGGAATTACGCTGACATGCATCTAGTAGAGCCGTCTCACAGTCGCTCCACTCTTCC
>JABUQX010020003.1:0-7500 GCA_015478945.1 Trachelipus rathkii
GAGATTGATAAGGTAGAGGGGGGAGGGGAAAAGAGCATAATAGGGATGGAGCGAATGTAGATTTAGGTTGTGTGGCGTGTAGAAAGACGCCCTTGTTAGGCTGTGTTATCGTCTTATTTAACCAGTATATTGATGGTGAGTGAGGCTAGTGTGTGGTATTTGAGTTTAAGGTATGTGCTACCATGAGTTTCATTCGGTGTCTAATGTAATGGGCGTCGTCAAGTTATTTGGTGAGGATTTTCGGTGGTCATTTAGGTCGGCCCGATACTGGTGATGCAAGATGCTCGGTAGTCATTAGATGTACCAGGCCGGATATCATGTTCTAAGGATAGTGTGTCAGATCCTGTGAATAAGTTTGGTGTGTATGTAGTAAAACTAGGCGAGCATTTTGAGTAGTGGGTTCAGGATTTTGCTGTGTGGGTGCTAAGTAGATTCAATTATTTTCAGATTTTTGGGGTGAGTACGTGTTGTGGGGCGTCTGGGGCAGCGTAAGGGATTGCCCAGCAAGTTCCTTTTACAACTCGTACCGTGAGTCATTCTATACAGATTAAGGTGCAGTTCAGTACGGTTTGTAGATAGGCATGTAGTTTTGTATGTATATCTAGGTATTGTCAATATGGGGTCTAGTCGTTGTATACTGATGGGCGAGCGAGGGGGTGTTCGCCCGATGTATGTTGTTGCGAATCGGTAGTACTAATGCTTTTTAGGTGTGGATGATGCTATTTCCGATAGCAGTTAAGATTATCTCGGCCATTCTAAAGCAAGGCCCGGCTGTAGATTAATTGTATCCAATAGTGTTCAGGAGTTTGTTGTCGTTGTTCTAATGTGCTGGAAGTATAAGTGGATTCATCGGTCATAGTGCTTGTTGTGGCATATAGTACTCTCTTCAATGTCTTAGTAGTTTTTTGATCGTTTAATGGAGTGGTATTCGGTCTCTGGTGGGCAAGTAAATGCTCGGGGAGCGACCATGCGAAAATCTATATGGGTCAGATGTATTAAAGTATGCTGAGTTCGGTGTGGGGTCAGGATAATAAGATATCAGTACCTACAGATAGGGTGTTGATAGTCCCAGAGTTAGTCAATAGCATTCAGGTGTCATACTGACCAGTTTTGTGGGCTGGCCCGAATTTGGTCAATGATCGGTCATGTATTTACCCGGATACATCTAATATACACCCTAAAAAGGTCTGTAGTTATCAGATAGTTTCGTTGTTTCTATGTCAATATTCTCAGATTTTGGGTGAGTACCCCGTCTGGGGCACCCAGACCCACAGTCATTTTACACCCGGGGTCATCTAAGATACATACTCAGAAGGTTGAATACCGAGTTTCATCATTCTAGGTGTCAATATTTAAGATTTGTGGGCTGGTCCCGAATTATGGTCCAATCGGTCATTTTATCCTGTCCGTATACACCTAAGAGTACAACCTAAAGGTTGGTATAGACTGATAGTTTGCAGCTTACTTACACATTCAATATTTAATTGTTTTGGGGTGGGGATCCCCTTCTGGGGGATCCTAGACACCTTATACGGTCTTATAACATCATATTCGAACTCTACGACCCCGATAACCTAAAGGACACCCCAACAATTGTATGTTATATATACGACTGTTTATTACTAAACCAGTGTATGATATATATTGACTTAGAACTGGTCGAAGAGAGAACTAACGGTGGCAAATAATAATAATAAGTAAATAATATAATAATATAAATATAAATATCAATAATAATAAATAATAATAATGAATTAATAATAATAATAATATATAATAATAATAATAATGCAATAATAATAATAATAAAAAACTTCAGAAGCTGAGACGGAATCGGTGTGGTGCGGGACGGTGCGGTGCGGGGCGATGCGGGACGAAGTGGGGCAGGAGTCAGAGTCGGAGTTGGATTCAGAAATGCATATGTTGAGGATGATTTTCAACTCAGATTCGTTTCCTCTATCGGGAAAACTGACCTTCGATGTCAATGAATATAATAAATAATCTAAATCTGACAAACAAAAACTACAAACATAATACAGACATAACTACAAACAATCCAGAAAACACGAGCAAACCTCGGTTTTGTCTGTTGTCAGATTGATAGCCCTTCGAACTATCATCCTCCCATAAGCCTAATATATCTCTATTCATTCCTATCGAAAAAAGTGGCCTCGGATGTAGGGGCATAACTACTAATGATAACGAAATTGACTCCCTCATTCCTGAGGTTTATAATAAGGAGTTGTGTAGTCAGATTCAGTACCAATGCTCGATTGAATCAAATTAAGTGAATTAAAATCTAAAGGAGATCAAAATGCAACCCCTCAAAAAAATACTTCCTCTCATTTGAGTGAATCTGTTGCAGAGCTCTAAGATTGTGTGTTCTTTGAGGCAATGATAACGTGATAAGTTTTGCTTTGTAAACGCTTCATGCCCTTTCGAAAAGATTTAAGAGTTTCTTAGATTTACATGAAAAATCTTAAATGGAATCCATTAAACTTCACTGCTTAAAAATAAATTAAAGGGATATGCATACTCTCTCTGATTCAGAATCTTTCTATTAATGACAATAATTATAATAAGGCACTTGAACTTCTAGATAAAGAGTTTTTAGACAAAAAAATTCTCATTGATGAAATCATTAAAAAAATAATTTATTTACAGCCTGCATTTGACCCAACATATAATGCGACAAGAGATATATGAACATTAACATATAAACTTGAGAGTTATAACCTCAAATATTTTGAGGAGTCTACAGGATTAGTAGTAACTTAAGGCCACATAGTATTGTGAATCGCAAATTACTAATGCTGGTAGTAGAAGGAAATTATCGCAAAGTTAAAAACCAATTACCCCTGCTTATAATCAATATTTATACAGCTAAAATGAAGTGATCAAAAAAATATTGATAAAAGTTAAATCATAATAAAGGGTTAAAAATTTCAAATTAAGTTCTCCCATAAGTACTATCTCGAATTTTAAAAAAATAAATACTTCCGGATAAGTCTAATTATCAATATTTAGCGAATTAATGAATAATCAAAGGACAATTATGAGTCGCTTAAATATCTAATAATAAGGCGTGAGCCAATTTGCTTTGCGCAGAATTTAAAACTTCATAACTAAATGGAAGTTGGTGAAATGCAACGCTTCTCATGTACTTGAGTTCTTTCACTTCTAAAATCAAAAAATTATTCAAAATCATGTAAGTTTTGTTCCATCCAAGGCCATGTGATGACCATTGCAATGTTAATCAAACGTAGTGAATTTTGAGAATTAAACTAATGTAATGAAAGTAAATCTGATGCAGCAATGTCAATGTACTAAACATGCTGCAGATCAGTGTCTTGGATTGAAGAGCAACTTTCTTTCAGTCGCCAAGTTTGCAATAAAAGAAGTCATGTTACTGCTCTTTGTAAGCAAAGGAAAAGTTCCACTCTCAAAAATGTATGTCTTAGCTATATCCAAAGTACCAACAATTTATATTTGTTACCATCAATTACTATAAGGGTTGGTAGAGGTAAAGTTTCAGCTTCAGTTCGATGCCTAGTCGACTGTGGCTCACAGAGGTCCTACCTTTCTAAAAGAGTGCTTGACAAACTCAATATATCTGTAGAGAATCATCAAAGCACTCAATACGATATAAAAAACTATTTAGGTGTTACCACCCGCAGTTTAAAAAGAGACTGTCTTGGATGCTATGATTATGGATCAATCTGTTTTCACCCTTCCTCTCCTGTTGGTTGATGAGGATTCTTCAATTAAGTTATGAGATTAAGTTCATAGATCAGGTTCTAATTAATTTAAGAAATAAATCTTACAAATTGGCTGATCCCGGCTATAAATAGTGAGTCTAATAACTCATTTTTTTGATTTGGATGCCCTGATAGGAAGTCAATATAGAAGTATTTTCCTCAACTAACAATGAAATCAAATGCATGAGTGGGATTGCGGGATTTTAAGCTTAAAGAGATGGTTCATTATGTCATTTGAATATTATTAATTCTTATATACAATAAATGGACATACCTAAGAGTTTCAGAGACCACAGGGCGCGGTGGTTGTGGGCATCGATGTCGGTTCCGTCAATTGTTCAAAAATCAAAATCACTTGCAGATTAACCATACTTTGGATTAATTGCAGTCTTAATACTTTGTACATATCTTATTTTAGTCCTTAAGCAATCATTTTACTAGATTCAGAGGTAGAGCAAAGGATTAGAAAACATGTATCAATTGGAGTCCTTAGGTAATTGAAGGTATGCATAAATAAATAAATCTGAAGAATGGATTTGAAACAGATTAAAAATTCATAAGGTAGTAAGAGTTCAAAAGATGGAAAATAATATAAGATCTTCCAGGATTGAAGATAAACTTCCCTTGTTGCCGTCAAACTATAACATTGCTCTTGAGTACTTAATAAGAGTTCATGAAAATTTAGAAAGAAAGGATTTAGTTAAAGCCTATGAAATGATGTCCTTTCAGGCAACAGTTAGGCAGATTGTTTATCTGAAAGTTCAGAGTATCTCACCTCTGAAATATAAAAATAATATTTGGGTTCCTCACAGACGCCTGTTATAAAACCTGATGAACAAGTATCAAAAAGATCAGGCCTGTTGTTGTTAAACTGTGTCTCTCTTAAACTAACTCTTTACATCTCTAAATGAGGTCACGCGCTATACTGGACCAGATCTTTATGTCTTCTTATTAGTGAAAATTTATTCGGCTCAAGATCAAACTGTTTAGTATTCTATCGCAGAAATAAAAGCAAGGCTTCCTTCAGTATTAAGTTTAACATCTTATCAAAGACCGATCGCTTTTGTTTTTGTTTTTTTTTTGAGTGAAGTAAATGGTCAATTTAAAGGCTTATCGTATCCTCTCAATCCATATGCGTTTTGGTTCACATCCTGCAGCCTTTCATCCTCAACTATATCATCAAGCATCATGCTCAGTCTTATAAGGATGATGCATGTACTCAGATTCTATATGAATAATTTTTTTGTTGATAATTTAATTATTAGTGGCAATGATCCACAACATTTAAAGGAGCTTTATCATGAATGCAACAAAAGAATGGATGATGGTGGTTTTCCATCTTAGAAGTTGGGACTGCTAATAATGATCAATTAAGAACAGCTGTTTATGGAAGAGATAAGGTAGAAATAATCACATCAGGATCAGAAGATACGGTTCTTGGATAATTTTTTAATCCTCTTACAGATAAGTTAAAACTAGTAAAATATTTTCAGTAAATGCTGTTGCAAATACCAAAAGATTGTTGTTATGTGGTGTTCCAAGGCTTTTGAGACCCTCTAAATATCTTTTTACCTGTACTTTAAGAGGTCGGTTATTAATTAGGAAGTTATGGCAATTGGGTCTTCATTGGGATAAAAAGGTCCCTTCTGATGTTATAGTTTTGCAGTTTATAGTATAGGTCAAGGTTTAGTCTAAATATTTTCAAGGGTCCAAGGGTGGCTCCCCTCAAAATCTAGGGCTTTGGCCCTCTTTGGAGTTGTTAATCTGTGTTTTTATTTGTTCAAGTGTAATGCAAATCAATATTATCAGAATTTCCTAATGTTTAGTTCAAAAGCATAAAGGTGTAAACAATATGCTAACTATTAAATATAAAGAGCAAAAATAAAAATATTTTGTAATAATAATAAGGCCTGCTCAAAGAAATTTAATCAAAGTCAAAAAATCAAGTTGGCAAAGAGTAGGTGAAAGTATTCCAATTTCTTATGCTTATACAATCAATTAACTGCTGGAACAACCCAGAGAATCTAATTACGAGAGGTGGTTGACAAACATCTACTTTATTTCTCAAAATTGACCATTATGGGCTACGGGTCCTTCTTGGGATTTTCCAAGATCAACTCTCGAAGGGCTTATTAGAAACTCAACATGTTTGTCTGAGGCATATGAGCGAAAAACTTTACAATGGTCACACATCTGTGGTTGTTATTCAGTCTCTGTTACCTTTTAAAGATTACTCAAATGTGCCATAGGCTTTATAAGGTAACTTCAATAAATATTCATAATTCATTTAGCAGGAGTAGGGGCTGGATGAAGATTGTGATCAGAAAGCCAAACTCTATTGGTTGAAGATAACAGCAGCATTGTTTTTTCTAAGGAGATATTATTTCTCCAAAATCCATAAAGGACGCAGGAGTAGTTAATTCAACTTAATTTCATTTATAGCTGATAAGACCTCATCCGATCCCAAGGGAGAATTGCCAAGACACTTCTGTACAAATATATGATGTGATAAATCCAATTCTTCTTGGTAAGGATCATCATCTTCACTAGATCAATCATAAGAGACTTTCATTCATAGATGTCACCACTTGTGGTGTTCAAACCACTGATCATTTCATCGATCTCATGGCTTCTGGATTCCAAGGCCAGCAGTCTGTAAACGAATGTCTTTGTCAGACTGCTGATATGATTTTGCACAAGAAGTTTAACCAGTATACCCTTTAAATATCCAGAAATGAAATCTTTCTCATCATAGAGTTAATTTTGTTCGTCCTTTTGAGCATACTGGTGTGTCAGAATACAAGTAACTAAATATCTGTTATTAATGATATACACTGACAAAAAATTATATATAATTTACACTGCTTATATCAGAGCACATATTCATGTTGAATTGTCCTTCCAAGATATGTCCACTGAATCGCTTTTTACTTTCCATTCCAACGTTTCACAAATATAGCATAGATTGGCATACTTTCAGTTGTACCTCAGATAATGCCAGGAATTTCAAACAAAGTGGAAATATACTGTTAGAATCCTTGTTTCAGATATGTTCTCCGAATATATGCGTGATTCAATAAGAAAACCATCAAACCATCTGCATAGATTTTTTTCGAGAGAAGGTTAATGTTTGGGAGAGAATGATACGAACAGTTACGGGATATGCCTTAATAAAAACAATAGGTAAGCAACTTACTTCTTTCAACTGTGTAATTAAGGGGGACGGTGATTCAATCTTTGGTCTGGGGCGGGGCTGGTCCCCATTATCAGCACCCACCTAAAAAGTGAACATATACATCGAATTTTTCACGCCGATTTTGATATATAAAACCTGAATGTAGCTTTTCCCCGTCGTAAAATCGATTTTGTTTTCTGGTGTGTTTTTGTGACTGTATTCATGCTTTTCTAGAATTTCAATTTTTCAAAATCCATAGTTTTTGAAATTTTACATTTAAAAGACTTCAGATTTTTTTTGGGAAATGACTTCAAAACTTGAAATATGCATAGATTGGGTCCATTATGCCTACGATAATCACTCCTTTCTAAAAGAAATTTTAGTTCTGTGTAAGCGTTGTCCAATTTCCAAAGCCTTTTTTTTTTTAATTAAAGTGAAAAATTGAATTATTTTTTTTCTACTGCATGACCCGATCAATCATCAAATTTTTCCAGGGCTGTACATCGGAGAAGATGCTCTATTTTTAGCTTAGATATATTTTTTTTTCTTTACGCAAAAGAAAATTTT
>JABUQX010020003.1:12500-17500 GCA_015478945.1 Trachelipus rathkii
CTCTTAAACCAAACCCGCCGGGTTTGGGATTATTTATTATATATATATATTAAATATATATATATAGTACACACCGAAGCGGGCTTGCTATCAAGCCTGGATAATCTCCGCACTCTAATTCACTTGGTTAGGAAAATACATATACTCAATTTCTCCTAACTAAGAACCTACTGCGGTAGAGTAAAAGAACTCACCCTCCCCATTTCATGGGATCGAGGTTCGGTGCTGCTGCAAATTAATTATATATATATATATATATATATATTATAATATATATATATAGATATATTATAATATAAAATATATATATATAATATATATATATATATATATAAATATATATATCATTATATTATATATATATATATATAAGTATATCCCCGCAAGGGTTTTTTTTTATTCTTGTTACGATGTTATAGCTCTTGATGCATAACCTGGAACATAGCATAGTGAGCAGAACTAATACTTGGACTGTACACTGACCCTCTGGCCCTGGCACTAGTATGTGCATTTTGTCACATATAATATCTTATGTTTCAGTTACATATATCTTTCAGTCATCCTCCTCCACCACTTGACCAGTTTTTTTTTTTTTTTTTTTTTTTTTTTTTTTTTTTTTTTTTTTTTTTTTTTTTTTTTTTTTTTAATCCACCCATCAGTCCCTTTATTAAGTCTGAAGTACTTTACCTACTTTCCCTCTTGAAAGAGGATGCCTCCTTTTTTCCCCATCACAACCCTTGGGCCATACCGGTCCTCTTTTCCGGCATGGGTCTTTTATTCCACCTCACTCTTCTTCCCCGTTGATGAGGGTACAGGCTAAAAACCTATGACCGGACCGCCAATTGTACGAGACCCGAACCTTCGAGTTACCTGCGGAGGAGCTGACCTGCACTTTGGGTGTATAATCTCGGGCTATAACTGGTTATTTAGGTTACGTGCGGTTCACTAGAGTAGTAAACCCGGCCGTATGAGTTCCGGGACTCTTCCGAGCCCAGCAAAAATCCTACCCTATTGGGAGTTTGGGGGGGGGGGGGGGGTGGGGTCCGAGAAGTTGTGTGTGTCTCTGCCCTAGCCTGTTACCTGTAGTAGGGAGAAGAACTACCCTTCCTTATGAAATATACGCCTTTCCAGCCAATCTGTTATTTTACTGTGTTTTCATTTTGTTTATATGTTAAACTCATCTATGGAGACGAAGTGCGTGGTTTAATTTTTTTATGAAACTGGCTCTTCAAGAAAAAAACGTTGTTAAACCAAGGCGTGCATTATCATGTTGTCTGTCCTTGCCTGACCCCACCTAGGTCCCTCCTACTTCTAGACCAGCAGGTGTTTCCGCTTTTATTCCTTCTACTACACCTGAAAGTCCTCTGCATAACCTCAGCGATTCGTCGCCTGGTATGTCCTTGACACCCCAGGTGCCCAAACGGTTGGAGCAATCACGAAAAGGTGCCACCCCCGTCATAGTCGTTGCTCATTTTTTACTCAGTAATTCTGCGCGCCCTCCGGGAATACCAGCTGACACATCATTTCCCCAATTATATTCTTGTTTGCGATCCACTATCACCCTCCAAAGCCTTACTGAGAATACCATTATTCTAAGCGATGACCTTTAAATGCCAACTGTTTGGTCATCCCCAAAATACTGTAGGGGACCTCATGGCATATGCCCAGTCTGAGGAGAAAAATTTTCATTTCCTATAAAAACACCACGCTGCAAAAACTGTGGAGGACCAACACAGTGTGTCTTCCTTAAAATCCCTGTCTTACTTGTTTGAACAGGAGGTTTTGGAGTTATGTGCAATAAAAACTGAGCAGGAGAGAGGCTTTACGCCAGATTAAGGAAAAATATCAGACAAATCAAAGTCAATCTTACGACACAATTACAGCTGCAACCACGCCTTAGCGCGTTAATCCGCTGACACAACTCCGTTCCAGTAGAAATCTTCCCTCAAACTCTACCGAAACTCAAGCAGTTACTGCAACCTACCCGCCTGTATTTCCAGTACTGCCGACTTCTCAAATAGTCTAAAAGCGGCCCTTGATCTAATCTCCCGTTCAAAATGTCAACAACAACCCTATTCGAGTATCAGTTTTCAACTAACCGGCAATAAAACTAAGCTGGTCCATCCAGTACAAAGCTTGGAGAGCATTCCCTGCCAAGACACTCTGTCCCACACCCTCCCGATGAGTTCACCAAACTCACGTAAGAGGCCTGCTTGTATATCCCCTAATCTGTCTCTCACCATTACTCAAATTCCTGAAAAAGATGTTCCGAAACACAATGAAAAGATTAATTACCAAGCTATAGATTATTCGCTAAAATACCAAACATCCGAATTTTTAAAGCAAAACACGCTGACCCCAGATGTTAAAAAAATGCAACTCAGAATAGACCTCGTCAAAACTCTATTCCTAAGACAAAAGCAACGACTTCAATAGATTGTACGGTTGTACCCAAACAATCACAGCTGTGGAAGAACCCACCAACCAACTCTATGATAGCTTGCAGGAATATTCCAGCTCTTCTGAATCCTCCTATAACTCTTCTTTCGAATTTTGTACCTCAGCACTCCCAAAATGTTTCTATGCCTTAGCTTATGAAATGGATTATTGTTCAATTAAATTTAAACACTGAAGTACACTTTTTGTTCCTGTTGCTCAGTAGGTGAAGTGGTCTTCATTGAAGGCGAATCAACAACTGAATAAGGAAGTTCGATAGGCATGTATGAATGCTTGATGGTGAATTCTCTGGTACAATTTTGAAGAAAGTATGAATCACAAAAAAGAATACAGCTTGAACGAAGATAATACAGTGACAGTGGTATGAGGTTCTCCATTGTAGTAAACATATCACTATATTAAAATTGATTCCTCTTCATTCTTCCAAGATAGCCAATACATGTATAGTAGCAGTGGTATGTGGTCCTCCATTGTATTGTACGTACTACCAAATATATACTGATGGTGATTCACTTCTTCAGGTTATCCATCCATATATAGTAGCAGTGGTATGAGGTGTCACTGGATGTAGACGTAATACCATACATGGATGAATCTATCTTCTATTTTAACCAGAGACCTGAGGAGAAATTTAAATGGAAGTTCATCTGAAGAAGTAATCTGAGTGTCCTTCCCTAAAGACAGTAGTTAGTAGCCATAGTGTCGACGGAAATAGTCACGTTAAGCTGAGACTGGTAGACCTGGGTATTAACTGAGCGACTAATGTTCCTGCCTCCACCGATCTGCATGTTGCTTTTAAGGTAATCGTTATCCTAAAATTGGTATTAGAGACGATGAAGTTAGTCACGTTAAACAGAGGCTGATAGGTCTGGGATTACCGGTGTGACTGTTATTCGAGTCTTTATTGGTCTGCATGGTGCTTGAATTTTCTTTGATGTGGTCTTCTGCTAGGAACTGCTGTATTTGTTGTTTGCTTCCTTTCCCAGGGAGACCAGTTAAGTAGTAGTAGTAGTTTGTCTACATCTTCTTCTTAAATCTTCCTTTTTCTGTGACGAACTTCTTCTAGTAGAGTTCTTAGACTTCGAATGCATCTTCTTGAATGGGTGTTCTTCTCTAGGAGGCATCTACTTGAGAGGGTTTTCGACTAAAGGGTTTACCAATTATGTAGTGGCAGGAGTGTTGGGAGTTATCTCCTTCTTGTTCCTCCACTACACGGGTTTCGGTTGAGGTTCTTTTGAAGTATCGCGTAATGACTTCCATTTTACGCTGTGAGACCTAAATAGACGACACCGGCTATACTGCTTTGCTGTTGTAAGTCGCCTCTTCAGTCTTCACCACCAGGGAGCTTTATGTTACGCTTTGTTACGTCGAGACTAAGCGAACCATCAATATAAGTTGTTATAACCCTTTTTATAATTTATCTCTGTAGTGGGAGAGTTAAACATCTATATTGTTTTTGGTTATTTATTAATATTTACATTCGGATAATATTCAACATCCTTGTTCCAATGCTTACGTTTTTAATAAAATATTTATAATAAAAATGTTAATACATAAATCTCGTAGCACTGGGATCAAGCGCGGGTTTTCTGCAAATGAAATCAGCTTTTGGCGGCAAAATGACAATGTAATAATATATGCTCTTACAAATCGAACTAAAATACAAGTTATTTTCATAATAGGGCAAAAAATATTAAATTACAGTAGAAATTACAAATGAGTGTCATTATATTATAATGAAATTATAGATAGTACTAGTTACAAATGTATTTTTTTTATCTTTTGAAACAAACTAGATATATTACTATATAAATGCTATCCTTTATAATTCATTTTTTAATTTCGTTTTCTGTGATATGTAAAGTGACATTCTTATTTGAATATTTTTAAACAAAATATTCTGAACGAGCACTATATATATATATATATATATATATATATATATATAAGTATCTATATATATAATATATATATATATATATATATATATATATATATATATATATATATAATATATATATATAGTATAATAACATATATATAATAAATATTCTTATATAATATTATATATATATATATATATATATATATATATATATACTTACTTTGCCGCTCCTCCCCCCTTTACGAGAAGTGAGTGTTCTCAAGGTATTTTGCCGATTTGTACCTGTCCAGATGTCTCTAGGGAAGTAATAGAGTGAATGCGTCTTAACATTTGTCAGGGTATTGCAGTTCAGTAGGAGGGGTCTTGCGTCGTCCGAATCTAGGAGAGATATTTGACAGTGGGAGTGGGGGGGGGGAGAGTGCTTTATTTATTCTAAATTTGTATTCTTGAATTGAGGAATGTAAACGCAGAGCGCAGATTGAACAAAGTTTTGTACGTGATATTCTGTCCAAGAATTGTTCTGTAGGGGATATTTCTGGTGGACGCAATTTGAGTATAGTGTTTGGGTATGTAAAGATTCCTCCTCGAATTATTTGTTTAGGGATAAAATTTTGGGGGGGAGCGTGTTGTAGATGGTTGAGTTATAAGATGCGTGCTT
>JABUQX010020003.1:20000-42983 GCA_015478945.1 Trachelipus rathkii
ACAATTTCTTATTTTTCAAACTAATTTTTTTAATATATTTTATGTTTTACAGGAGCAATTCGAGTGGCCGGTCGCTTGCAGGAAATTGGAGGCCAAACTGTTGAGCTTAGGATTTGGGCTCGAGATAGTGGTATTCCCCGTCGTGAATGCATTGCCCCTTCAGCTGTTTCAATATACGTGAAGAAAGTTATAACTAATGCTGCCTTTGAATCGGAACTCTACGAAAACGATATATATTTGCCAAACGGTATTGGCGTAAAAGTACTTGCGTACTTTTAATCGATTCTAGGGCTCATCTCGAAGCCTGACGAACGTCATATACAAAGGCCAATCAAATAATGTAGGTGAATAAGTGGTGACGAACAAAAACATTTTAGAATAGACTCCAATGATGGTGTATCTAATAGCAAACATATAGATTTAAGCCCCATCATTACAAACCTTAACGGAACATGCCGAGTACCCGCTTCAACAAAATGTTGGTGGTGAGAGTTCGTGAGTTTGGTCAAAATGCTCTTAAGTTCACACAGGAAAGTGTACTGGGCAAATGTTCTCGGAAAATTCACAAAAGAAGGTAAAACCTTCTTGTCAGTTGTGTTAAAGGTTACACTCCATTAATCTCTCATGTAAATATCCTTTAAATTTCCAACGCAGTTCTTCGACGATACGACACCCTTCAGGAGTCCTTAGGACATTGAAAATCCCTTTGATTGCAGAAAAGCCAACGATCATATTCTCTTATTCGTTCGCGAAATTTTATATCATATATCCTTATATATATATATATATTATATTATATATATATAATTTTAAATATATATATAATATATATATATACATATATATATAATATAGATATACTATATATATATATATAGATGATATATATTATATATATATATATATATATACTATAGATATATAATATGTATAATAATATTTAAGTGTTTTTAACTTTGGTCGGAGCTGGATAATCCGGCATCAAAAGCCAATATTTGCTCTCGCGACTAATTTAAGCCGGGGCTGGTCCTTCCATACCTATTATCGTAACTTTCAATCTTCCGTAATAAGTATATAATAACATACCTTTCACTATAAATTCAAATCAACATACTCTGATTAGTTTAAAAATATAGCCTCTAAGTATTTTAAATTTAAGAATCCCAAAGACATCGAATATTACTGCGCGCTGCATACGCGCGTTGCCGTGTAACAACTTACTCACGCGCTAATGCTCCAGCTAGTGTGTTCAATGAGACTATTTTTAACCAAACTGACAACATTTGCAGTTCAAAAATAAAGAAAGACACCTGAAAAAAGCTGAAATGAAAATTTTTGCGCCATCAGTTTTTGTGAATCTTAAACTTTTGATAGAATTTAATATATTTAGTCATATTAATATTCGCTCCACAATATTTTAAAATGGAATAAAGTACTATAATTAACAATAGTTATGATTTAAGAATATTTTGCTTTATTAATTTAGCTCAGTAAATATTGCAACTTTTATAAATCTGTTTGTTAAACTCAAAAACTTGTCTAAATTGAAAATTTATAATATTTTACTATTCATCTGATTTATATAAAATTTTTGGTGTAGAAAATAATTGGGCGAGCTACAAAGCTTTAATAAATGTATTAGGCATATACCTTTTTTAAACAGTCCAAAAGTAAGAATATTTCTTCATAGAAATTTTTACAACTTTTCTGGCAGAGGGTTGAAATTTTTATCAAAAGTGAAAATTTGTTCTAATTTTCTTCCAAGTTTTAAGAATGAAATTATCAGTGTAAGTAGAATTTAACGATTTACATATCTTTTATCGAGGAATTTTTCTACATTTCTAATCAATTTCTGATCATTTCTAAATCTAATTGTTGAGTATATGGAAAAAATGCAATAAATAAAACAAATGTTACTAATCCAATTCAATTTACTCTGAAAATTTCTTTGAAATTGGACGAATATTAAAAAAAAATTGAGAGAATTTTTAATTTTGACAGTTTTCACCCCTTCTAGTTGGGAAAAAATAAAATCCACAATGAAATATGTTTTATATTTTTAAACGGTTTAGAGTTGCTAAGGAGGTGTAAACCTAAAACTTTTATCTGATGCACATCTGAATGTGGAAGGTTTATTTCGAAATGAAGCTGCTCTGAATCAACGTTTTGGTAACCCGACTAAAAAATACTATCTGCTTTGAAAAATTAATAAATAAATGAATTGTATAAAAGATCAACAAAAAATTGTCTATGAACTGATATTGTTTCTTATGTATTTTGTTCCGCTGAATCAAAAAAAAATCAAATTGATTTTTATCTATCACGTCGAGTTTTGTCGTTATTCGCATCAAGAAAACACTAATTGCAAAACAAATGATTTTTCAAATGAATCGCGGCAAAACGATTGGGGGTTATATATACATACAAATGATCTTGAAAAAAATGCGTATCTCGGCGAATTAAAAATGCTGTGAAAATTTAATAATGATAGACCAAATAATAAAAAAGGAATTTATTTTTTCTATCTTTTTTATTACTTGTCATATCAATATGAAATTTTTAGAGCATTTTAAACTGGGCGAGATACTCATTTTTTTTTATTTGGATAATTTGTTTGTATACCTAAGGTTTTGCTGCTGTTTACGGGAAAAATATAATTTTTCGGCAAATTTTTAAAACTACGATTTAGACAAAAAACAATATTTTTTTTATTCAGGTCAGTAAAATACATAAGAAACCAGTCTCTTATACAAGTAAATAAAAATTTGTGTCCGCCTGTGATATAATACATGAAAATTTTAAATTTTTTAAAAATTTTAGCTTTTGAACTCAAGTTAATCATTTTTTTTATTTATTTTTTTTAGGAAAACTTCTCGATCATAATATTATGTAAACTAAGGTATTTCTAAGGTATAAATTGCATCATGTTTAATGAAAAATCTCGCATCATTATATAAAAAAAAAACGTATTCTCGCAACCAAGTTTATAAAGAATTCAAAGAAGCATAAATTCTAATATCAGATGTATTAAAAGATCCTCAAGATATAATAAAAACATCTTTCAGTAAAACTAAAAGAAAAAAATCTCGCCATTTTGCACCAACTACCTATGTGTATACACAACTATTTAATAGTTATTTACGAAATTAAAACTATATATCTCCTAATCTAATAAATGTTATTATGTATGAAATTAAATATTCATAATTTTATGGGAGAAATGTTTAATTACATATAGAAAGATCCGGCCGGAGGTCGCTTATTGAAATGATATCCGACCAGAGCCAGATCTTTTGTAAAGACAGGATGTACGGCCGGAGTCGGATGCTGTTACTTTACCTATATATATATATATATATATATATATATATATAGTATATATATATATATATATATATGTATATATATATATATATATATATATATATATATATATATATATATATATATATATATAGTTATACAAATGTAAATTCTTTAGGCTCATCGAAATCGAAAAGAAGAAGTTTTGGACATGTAGTTGTCAATGTGGCGGTATTGGATGTCAATGACAATGAGCCTGTGTTTGTTGGACAGCCTTACGACGCCTTGGTTTCAACCTCAGCAGAAAGAGGACATAATAGCTAAGGTAAGTGTGACAAGAACTTATTGCCTGTTTTGCATGTAACATGTAATATTCAATATATATATATATATATATATATATATATATAGTATATATATATTTATATATATATATATATATATATATATATATATATATATATATATATATATATATATATATATATATATATATATATATATATATATATATATATATATATTTATATATATATATAAGTCTTACACTGGTTTGTGATAGAGGAGATGACCAACTTTTTGAGGTGGCAAAAGTCACGTAGGTCCAAGGTCATTATTCATAGATAATGTCGATGTAGAGTAATAAATGAATGTGATACCTTACGTCTGATGGGTTTTATTATCCTCTCTGGTATCACTCGAAGCTTTGAAATTGTGGAACACAACCTGTATTCCTTACGGATCTAACCCTCTTCCGTAAGGAAATATAAGTGTTCCACAATTGCAATGCCTGATATCCATTCCTTCCTGACCTCCATTTGTTATCTCCCTCCATTCCTTCCACTGCCTCTTTCCTCTCTCTCTCTCTCTCTTTCTCTCTCTCTCCTCCTCTCTCTCCTTGCTCTCTCTAGGTCTCTCTTCTCTCCTCCCCTTTCATATGCATAAATATATATATATATAAGATATATGTATATGTGCTCAATCACTTAGATCCCTTTCCTCCTCCATAACTGAGGGTAGGGTCTCGCAAACATGCACCGGTAGGTTCGAGGCATGTATAAACTTATTTCTATGGTACAAATAGAGTAGTAGGAAGACCGAAACTCAGTTATCATTATAGATAGAAACTTTGTGGAAGAAAGAGGATTGAAAGATAAGATAATGAACTCGAAAATGAGGGAAAGGAAGACTTAAAGATTACATATGTGACAAGCTCATTTACACAGATGCAAGAACAGAAGGATTCACAAAACCCCATAGAATTAGTGACATATTTCTAAAGAAATCTCCAACTTCTGGAATATATATATATATATATATATATATATATATATATATATATATATATATATATATATATATATATATATATATATATATATATATATATATATGTATATGTATGTATATATATATATATTATATATATATATATATATATATATATATATATGTAATATATATATATATATATATATATATATATATATATATATATATATATATATAATTGTTTCTTGGAGCTGAATCTTTTAATAGTTTTTTCTTTAGAATAATCAAAATGTGTTTTTAATGTTCTTTTAATCAGTTAGATATTTAGTAATAAATGAAATAGAGAGTGTAGCATGACTCATTAATGCTATATTTTATGTTATTAATATTGCTTCAGATTTCTATATTTTTTTTATTCTATTATTTTTATTATTTTTTCCCAATTAAATTTAGTTTTTTGTTTTTCTTTAAGAATAGTTTTTGAGCATACACGACTTGCGAGTAATATTAAATTACCAATTAAATCAATGATTTTTTGTTGTTGTGTATTATTATATATATAGGTATATATATATATATATATATATATATATATATATATATATATATATATATATATATATATATATATATATATATATATATATATATATATATATATATATATATATATATATATATATATATATATATTATTTTGTTGTGCGTAATAAAAGAAGAAGGTTTAGATCAGAAAGGCTGGGTCAATAATACAACTTCGGTCTTATGTCGGAATCTATTTTGAAATAGTAAACATAATTAATATATTATAAAACAATTAACAATAATAATAATATAATAATAATAGCAATAATAATAATATTAGTAATGTAATAATATTGTGAAAAATAAATATTGTTACGCATGAAATATTGCGTTCTCTATTTATGATTAAGAATTTTATTTAGGGTAGACAATTATATTTAATTAATAAAAATTTGCGCATAGCTTCGCTGTATACGTGAATAAAATATTAAAAAGTAATTTAAAATCTAAATAAAATGTAATATACAATAAAGGTTATTTATGCTAAATGATTTTTACTAAGTATCACTACAAAGAATTATTCACTTTACGAAAAGGCACAAAAATTAGGGCTTACAAATAACACGAAATAACACACCTTGTACTATTCGAGGGCAAAGGATACACTGAAGACTGATGGAGCATTAAACGTTTGTAATAAAATCACTGATGCTCACAAGATCAATATTCATAAGATTTGGCGAATTGTTTGTAATGAAAACAGGTTATTTGGGACGAAATAAAGGAGCGGTTCCAGAAAGCTTGTTCAAGGTGGCGATAAGATGGCGGGATCGATTGACCAATAGGAAACAAGGATGTAGGTCACGTGAGAAGTAGGACGATAATACTGAAAAGGAAGAAAGAGAAGGTAATATAGCTCCCCCCCGAACAGAGGAGCGTCGAGAGGGATTAAGGCGAAAAGCGAACCACTGGACGTAATGTTCGTCCATAACGCGATGTGGGACGAGGTGGACAAGACGGTAAGGTTGCAGTCGGAATGGGTTCCGGATTCGGAGGAGGAATCGGTGTTGGAACAGGAGACAGAGGTGTCTGCATCGGAACAGGAGGCGGAGATGTCATAGCGCGGGGCGCTGAAGTAGCTAGCGAAGTAGCGACAATAGCTGAGGGAGTTGGCAAAGGATCAGGTTCGGTTGGAGAACAAGTTGATGTAAAAGGCAGAATGGGCATAAAGTCGATATTATCTTGCGAAGTAGAGGTAGATGGAACGGGTGCCGAAGGTGGAGGAGGAGTGGTGGAAGAAGCGGGATCATGTTCGAAATAAGCCGGTTTGATCCTATCAACGGAGATATTTTCTGCTTTGCTCCCCTTCTGTAATGTGAAGAACTTTCGATAGCGTTTTAATACGAGGAAAGGTCCGTCATAGCGGGCTTGCAAGGGGCTACGGTGTGAGTCATGCCGAATTAACACATGAGAGCAAGTCTCCAAATCCGCAGGCATGTAGGTTGGACGGGGAGGGTGACGTGGCAAAGATGGCTTCCATGCCTCGGTACATTGACGAAGGCGTGACAGGAAGGTGTGCTGGTTCGTAGTTTTTGGAGAAGGAAGGATAAACTCACCAGGTATCCGGATGGTGGAGCCATAGACGAGCTCAGCAGTTGAGCATTTGAGGTCTTCTTTGTACGAAGTTCTGATACCGAGTAGGACAAGAGGGAGAGTTTCGGACCAATTTTCCGGTGTTCCATGGGCCATAAGAGAAGCTTTTAGCTGCCGGTGATAACGTTCCACCATGCCTTGAGCTTGCGGGTGATAGCTGCAAGAGCGAAGACGCTTAGAGCCGATTAGAGTCATAAGGTCCTTCCAGAGGTGAGACTCAAACTGCCTACCCTGGTCTGTGGACACGGTCGAGGGAGTGCCAAACCTGGCTATCCAGTTGTACAAAAATGCCTGAGCAATTGTCTCGCTAGAAGTATCTCGCAATGGAATGGCTTCTGCCCATCGAGTGTATCTGTCTATGCACGTTAAAATGTGTGTGAAACCATTTGAAGGTGGTAAAGGGCCGACAATATCAACGTGCACCTGGTCAAAGCGTTCACCAGGGGGAAGAAATTGCTGAAGAGGTGCGACAGTGTGCCTGTGCACTTTGGATTTTTGACAGTTGAGACACTGCGTTGTCCACTGTTTAACATCCTTTAGTAAGGACGGCCAAACGAAATGCTTACCTATCTTGACTTGACTACCTTTTACCCCTGGGTGCGACACATCGTGAATGGTGTGAAAAACCTTTCTACGCATGGGGGTAGGTACTACTGGACGAGGGTGTGCGGAAGAGACGTCGCATAATAAAGGGGGAAAACCAAATATTTCTACAGTTTGAATGTCGTAGGAAGAAGCACTAGGAAAAACAATCTCTTCGAGTTGCTGCAAGCGAGCCATTTCAACGAAATCAATGTCTGGTAAAGGAGAGATAGCGTTAATTCGGGATAGAGCATCGGCAGGAATGTTGTCTTTCCCTTTTATATGGCGGATATCAGGTGTGAATTGGGCAATGTGAACTCAAGGTGGCGGGCTTCACGAGGTGACTGTTTCACTGTGGAAGCTGTAATGGCATGCGTGATGGGTAAATGATCAGTTACAACATGGAATTCCCGACCTTCTATGAAGTAACGGAAGTGCTTAATAGCTAAATAAATTGCGAGAAGTTCCCTTCCAAATGCGCTGTACCTTGTTTCAGGCGGCTGGAACTTTTTAGAAAAGAAAGCTAATGGACGCCATTCGTTATCAATAAATTGTTGCAGCACAGCTCCAGCTGCGAAGTCTGAAGCGTCGGTGTTGATTCTAGTCGGGGCTGTGTCGGATGGAAATATAAGTAACACGGAAGAGGCAAGGGCTTCCTTGATGGCGGTGAAGGCGTTAGTTGCTTCGTCGTTCCAATCTACAGTGACAGAAGCAGCAGAACCTTTACGTGGATGTTTAAGAAGTGCGTGGAGAGGAAGGAGAATTTTAGCAGCGGACGGTATGAAACGATGGTAGAAGTTCACCATCCCTAAGAAACGACGAAGTTGACGCTGTTTTACAGGCTTCGGAAAATCACGAATGGCTGCCACACGATCCTCAAGGGGACGTATACCTTCGGCAGAGATCGTATGTCCGAGAAAAGTTAGGGATGAAACTCCGAATTCATTTGGAAGAATTGACACATAGACCAAATTCACTAAGTCTGGTAAAAACTTGCCTGAGATGTGAAGTATGTTCTTCCGGAGAAGCACTGGCAATCAATAAGTCGTCTATGTAAGCGAAAACGAAAGGTAAACCGCGTAATACTGAGTCTAAAAGACGTTGGAAAGATTGACTAGCATTTCGTAAACCGAATGGCGTTCGAAGAAATTCGTAAAGGCCGAAAGGAGTGATAATGGCAGTCTTATGAATGTCGTCCGGATTGACGGGAATTTGAAAAAATGCGGAAACTCCATTTGGTTTGAGTACCATATGCAAGGGAGAGGCATAGTCAGACTTTGAAGGTCGGATGATGCCCTTCTCTAAAAGAGATTCGAATTCTAGCTTCGCAGCTTTGAGTTTATCTGGTGCAAGACGTCTAGCGTGAGAGAATGGAGGTCTGCCGGAAGTTTCAATGTGATGAACAACATTATGTTTCACAGGAGGGAACTTGGAGACTGGAGAGAGAAGCTCTGGAAAATCAGTAATTAATAATGATTCAAAAATATTATTAGATGGAAAAGATGTATGCCACTGATGGATGCGGATGCACGGATACAAGCAGATGAGAAATGTGTCTCAAAATCAATGATGCGGTTGTGATTCATGTCAACAAGAAGGTTGAAGTGGGACAGGAAATCTGCACCTAATATTGGTAATGTGACGTCGGCTATCGTGAAGTCCCATATAAAATCACGACGGAACGAGAGCGTTAAATGGAGTCGTTTGGTACCATAAGTGTTAATGGTTGTGCCGTTGGCGGCGCGCTGGAGCTTGTTTTTTTTCGAGGATGGAACGTGGTACAGCTGAAATGGAGCTGCCAGAATCTACGAGATAAGATAGTTTGGTGGAGGATCGTAGACACAAAGCAAGTTGGACGCATTAGAAACCACCCCAAGCGAATTTACGGAGCGGTGTTTGAGTTTAAATTCCCGAATGTACAAGGCTTAAGACATGACCGAGTTTGGTCTCCGAAACGTTGATGGTTTCTACAAATACCCTGCTGGTTATGTGACGGAAACTGAACTAAAGCCTGAGAATCAACAGGAGAAGAGGCGAATTGACGCGAAGGAGTAGGTGAGCGACGGTACGAACGTCGTTGCATATTTGGAGAGCGAGAATTATGACCATAATTGTAAGCAGAATAAGTATTTGATGCATTGGGAGGGGGCTGAGGGGGTTGCGAATAAGGATGAGGAGAGGACTGAGGATACTGTTGTTGAGGATAAGGATATTGTTGTTGAGGATAAGGATATTGTTGTTGAGGATAAGGAGGGGAAGGAGGAGGGGAGGAAGGAGCAGTGTAACGCGTTTCTAAAGCTCGTAATCTAGTGGTTAAATCCATGATGGTGTTCTGCAACACCTGTAGTTGTGACATGATATAAGCATTTTCAGTGGGCGGCGGTGGGTGCCTAATTGCATTGACTGACTCATTTACATGCGAAAAAGACGCTGGTGGTAAGTTATTATTGTCGGTGGAGACTGTGATGTGCGAGACTTGTGATGGTATGTCTGCTGTCGTAAGAGGTTTCGCTTTACAAATTCTATCTGCATAAGTAGCGAGTTCTTGCAGTGAACAGTTGGGATCTACCGTTGCTAAACGCAGTTGCATCTCTGCAGGAAGTTTCTGTAGGAAGAGATGGCGCACAATATGTATACAATTGCCTACGAGAAGATTTAACATATCAGATAATAGAACTGATGGCAAACGATCTCCAAGAGAGCCACCAGTCAAAAGTTTTTTTACTTTTTCGGCGTCGGTTTCTCCCAGCCGGTTTAAAAGTTCGGTTTTAAGTTGGGTGTAGGGTTGGTTGTGAGAGTGCAAGGAAGGTAAAACATCAACAGGCAATATGTTCAATAGGGCTCTGAATCGGACAAGCTCGTTGGTAGATTCGAGCTGGAGCTCGAGCAGCGTAAATGTGAGATCCAAGTCATTATTGAGGAACTTACCAGTATATACACTAGGGGATTCCCTGTCTGAAGCAGGCTGTTGGGATATAACATTCATATTTTCAGTATTTGCAGCGTCAGGAGGGGACATGATTGCGATTGAAAAAAAAATTTTGAAAAAAAAATATTACGAAACAAAAAATATGCTTAAGATGCGATTTGCACACGCTAAGTATGGTAAAAATAATGGTCAGAGACCAAATAATAGACTAAATACTACAAAAAGGTATGCAATGGATGAGGAAAATATATAAGCGGCCGCTTGTACGGGCCAGAATAATGTAAAAATAAATGATTAAAATATGTAAAATTGTAAAAATATTTTGAGGACAATTACGAAATTAAATGCGCTAAAAACGCAACTTACATACGCTAAATATGAAAAATATGATGGTCGGAGACCAAAGACAGAGTAAATTTTAACAAATAGGTGTATAAATGGTAACAATAATATATAGTAGGCCGCTTTTTACGGGCCAATATGGTTTAAAATAAGTACATGAAAAGTGAAAAATTCTATCGTAAAAAAAATCAATTTTTCTTTTTAATTGTATTATAAATAATGTATCCGCTTCAGGATGTGGATCCGTGTGTGTCCTTTGTTGTAGAGATGCCGGGATAGACGACGGCAAAATTCCAGGGGCCTCACTACGAAGGGTCACCAATATTACGTTGGGCGTAATAAAAAAAAAGACGAAGAAGAAGGTTTAGATGGAAAGAGCTGGGTCAATAACAACTTCGGTCTTATGTGAGATCAAACATTAAATAAAACTGTTAAACCTGTTATGACAGTAAGCAATGGCAATAATGTATGTAATAATAATAATAATAATAATATTAATGATAATAATAATTGCATTGTGAAAAATAAATATTAAAGTTACGCATGAAATGATACGTTTTCTCTTATGTTTTTTTAGGGAAACTATTACATAAAATATATAAAATTTTGAACATAGCTATATCAATGAATAAAAATTAAAAAAGTTAGCCGTCTAGTAAATACACAATAGGGTTATTTATGCTAAATAGTTTTACAAAAGAATCACTAAAGGTATTCCTTTGAAAGGCACAAAATTAGGAAACTAAAAACCAGGAAGTAACACTTCACTATTCGACGGCAAAGGTTATACTGTGAAGATTGATGGAGCACTAAACTTGTGTAAAATGGTCACTGATGCTCACAAGATCAATATCCATAAGATTTAGCGAATTGTTTGTAATGAAAACAGGTTATTTGGGACGATATAGAGGAGCGGTTCCAGAAAGCTTGTTCGAGGCGATAAGATGGCGGGATCGATTGACCAATAGCAAACAAGGATGTGGTCACGTGAGAAGTAGGACGATAATGCGGAAGAAGAAGGTAATAATGTATATATATATGTATATGTCTCATATATATATATATCTCTCCTCATATGTATATATATATATATAATAATATATATATATGTATATATATATATAAGATTAAATAGATAATGGGGAGCCAGTTGTTGGAATTTTGTGACAGAAGGAACCGATTGTTAGATTTTGGCACCACACCATCACACACACATGAGTAAAGGTTAAAATATGTAATATGTATATATGTAATAATAACTTAATAATAATAATAACTCTCCATATAATAATAATAATAATATATATGTATATGCTATATATATGCTATATAATAATATGTGTATATGTATGTCTATAAAGAAGTAATTAGGAAAAACTGGAAATATTGAAAGCAATATCGTTTATAGCAGTTTTGGTTGAGATCGTGGGAGTGGTGTCTATGAGTTTGGTGCTGTTTATTAATTATTATTATTTTATTGTTAATTGTTATTGTTATTATTATTAGTGTTATCATGTTATTTATTATTATTATTATTTTTTTTTTCATTATTATTATTAGTTATTATTATTATTATTTTATTTGTTTCGATTATGACTCCTGTTTTGTTTATATATTATTTTATCGTTTGATAGTTGTGGGTGTGTCGTTGATATTACCCGTTCTTTAATACAATGAAAGATATTACGAATTTTAATATAATAAATAATATGAGGTGAGCTGGGTAGAATTATATATATATATATATATATATATATATATATATATATATATATATATATATATATATATGCTGTCTATATATATATATACACTCATGTAATAATATATATATCATATATGTATATATATATATATATATAACTAATAATATATATATATCATATGGGTTGAACAAGTGCGGCGGCAATAATAAGGAGAAGTTCGCCTGGCGACATTAGAACGAACTAATTGGATGAAAAAAGAGTGGAGAAATAAGACTTAAGCAATCACTTGCTGATCCTCGCAGGCAACTGGCCTGGCTGGCGTGCGAGATTGAACAACCTTTGGGTTCCTAGGGCATTTAGGTTTTATTATTAAGTTGTAAACTATATATATGCATGTATATGTATATGTTATATATATATATATGTAAATATATACATATCAAACCTCTCTCATATATATATATATATAATATGCTCATATCATATATATACCAGTAATATATATATATATATATATATATATGTATATATATAACATCTATATGTATATATATATATATATATATAATATGTATGTCTCCTGCATATGTAATATATGTATGTATTCACTTTGTCACAGAGGCAAAATGAAGAATGGTTGCCAAATTGCTTGTGGGGTTTCTGGTGGGATGGCCAGAAGCATTTTCGTTGAGAATGGTTAAAATACACGAAAATACTTAGGGAAAATATTATTCAATTCCCCTTGTAGAGTATATATATATATATATATATATATATATATATATATCTATATATGTCTCATATATATGTCATGTATATATATATATCTCTCTCCTCATATATATATATATATATATCATATATATATATATATATAATATATAGTAAGTTTATTGGTTACTGAGTTCACTCTTCCACCACCAAGTGGTTAAACAGTTGTCGGTGGAGTGTTACAGGGGTGAGAATTTGGCAGCAGAGGACCTCTTTTGAGCAAGCTCACCTCTACAAAGTCGAGCTTGCAGAAAATACTTTGAAGTGGAAATGCTGTTATAAGGTCGGGCTAGAGCAAAACGATGTGTTAACATTTATCTCAGACGAGTCGAAATAAGGTCTCGATTTGGATTATGGCTCAGTGATTTTTATTCTTTTATTTTTAAGGTTTAATATATAAAAATAAAATCTTCTACATGTTATTATTATTATTATTATTATTATTATTAGTAGTAGTTGTATTGTTGTTATTCTTTTATTATTATTATTGTTGTATTATTATTATTAAATAATAATTATTATTATTAATAATGTGTATTATCATTATTATTAGTATTATTATTGATGATAAAATTCAGTGGTTACTATTAGTGTTGTAAATAGCTGCGCGTTCAGACTAATTTGTTTATCATTATTATTATTATTATTATTATTATTATTATTATTATTATTATTATTATTATTATTATTATTATTATTATTATTATTATTATTATTATTATTATTATTATTATTATTATTCACCCTCAGCCCTTTTCAACACCTGTGGTTCTTCATCATCATCATAAATACTATCCTTAAAACTGCCTTCCTTGTTCTCAGCCTTCTCAACCATCTCATCTTTGTCTCCTTCCTTATAAAGTTATTATCAATAGCCAATATGCCAGCCCAGCCAGCTGTGGCCATGGCCTTGTGGCCAGCCTTCATTATTCATTATTCATTATTATTTTCCATCTATTATTATTATTATATGTTTGGTGGCTTTGTTTAAAATTTGTGGTAGAAACTTTGTTACTCAATAATGATGAGGTAAATGCTCATAACTCTTTCAATAATAATAATAATAATAATAATAATAAGCCATGTGTAATGCAAATAAACATAAAGTAAATAAAGCCTTTGGCAAGCATTCAAATTCGAAATATAAGTTATTTACTGCATTTTTATTGTAAATGGTTATTTTTTGTTTACTTTTATCATAATTACTTTTTTTTCTTATTCTTTTTTTGCTGAATCTTTAAAAGGAGTACTTCTTTCTTTCCGTTTGTAAAATGTATTTTCGTAATTGAAAAAAAAAATTTTCGTTTTCATTTTTTGTACAGTTTTAATTATTAGGTAAGGACTGTTTCTGTAATGTGTGTGTTTATTGCGTTTCATTTATCTCTCACTCCAGAGACTAGATATGAACAGTTATAATCGATGATTCTTAAGTCCCACATATCAGAAAAATCCAATATATACTTTACTTAATCTATGTGTAAGGGATATTTTTTGAACGTTTTGTTGTGTAGTTTTAAAGACTCCTCCATTTGTTTGTTCATATATTCAAAATGTGTGTACTTATTTCTATTATATATTTTGTTCACTTGCTCTTTTATTAAAGCTTTGTTTGTAATTTGGGTATTAACGGAGGAAGGTCTCAGTGTAGTATGGATATAAAAAATTTGTCTTGTCCTGATATGTTTTTTTTTATTATTTTTCTTCTTATTGTAATGGATATAAAAAAAAACTTTGTCTTGTCCCTCCATCTCTTTTTATTCTCAAAGTATCTTATTTGTTTTCTTTCTTTCTTTCTTTCTTTTAAACACGATGGGAAAAACCATTATCATTCCATCCATTAAGGCTTCTTTAATATCTTTCTCTCTCTCTCTCTCTCTTTCTTTCTTTCTTTGTATGTATGAATGTATGTGTGTGTGTATATAAAAATAAATGTATATATATATATATATATATATATATATATATATATATATATATATATATATATATATATATATA
Organism: Trachelipus rathkii; assembly: GCA_015478945.1. Taxonomy (NCBI): domain Eukaryota; kingdom Metazoa; phylum Arthropoda; class Malacostraca; order Isopoda; family Trachelipodidae; genus Trachelipus; species Trachelipus rathkii. Next base: position 35,082 of record JABUQX010020003.1, read on the forward strand.
TATATATATTATAAGAGTGGTGTTATCCATATTTACATAATTTATACTATCCTGTAGATACTCTCATAAATTTCAATTCAGAAGTTGATGCAAGAAAATGAAAAGTATAGAGATGTTTGTTTGCTTCCTTTTTTTCTTTCTTTTTTTTTTTTATACATAATCGTGTAGATGCTGGTAATATAATAATGAATTCTGCATTTAGGGTATAATTTTTATTTTTTTTGAGTTTGCGGGAAACCTGTTAAGTAAGGAGAGGAGAGGCATTGATCTGTGAAAAATTTGACCTATATTTCTTTAGTTTATTGGTAATTTTTAGTCTCAAGTTTCGAATATTCCATTTGTGTTGTGGAAATAATACTTTTTTTTTTTTCGATATGTAACGCAGCATGTTTGCGTGTAGAGCATCTACAATGTTTTGTGACATTATTATTTAAGTTGAGTAAAAATTTATTAGTAGCAAATTGAAGGGAATAGTTGGGCAAACTTAAATATACAATTTCTATGTGATTATAAATGGGGAATTTATTTTGCTATGGAGAATGTGTTGTTAGGAATTAGGATCACAAAAATAATTATCCGTTTACTGGGAATAACGTATTGTTAAGATTTCTGATATCACAGGAGAAATAATAATAGGTTTTAAAGATTTAGCTAACTAAGGAGAAAGAATTTTTAGAATTTGTAATATCACCAGGAAAAATAATTAGCGTGTTTTGAAGTTTTAGATTACTATGGATAATATATTGTTTGGAGATCTGATATCTCTGGAAAAATATTTATTATACGCTATTATGTTTTATCTTAGGAGAATGTATAGTTATGATTTCTGATTTCAAAGGAGAAATAATTATAATATTAAAAGTCTAGTGAATATATTTACAACCATTTATTCGTTTGTACATCTTACAAAAATCCAAGGTCTTTAAATACTTGTAACATATATTTGTAATGGTATTTGCAGATATTAACATTTAATTCTTCGCATTCTGTCTTTCATATTTCTTCCTTATTTATACTATTTCGAAGCTTTAGAGTAAATTAAGTTTATAACAGTTATACATTATTGAGTACTGAGACAGGTTTAGACTCTTAAAGAAATCTGGAAGCATTATAAATCATAATTTATTATAGTGAGTCATCATCTAAAACTTGAATATTGAATAATTTACATAAGATTGATTGGTAAGGACTAGTTTTAAACTTTAAAAAAGTTGGTTAAATATTACAGGATGATCAAGGTATAGTAATTTATATTTATATTATATATATTTAAATAATATATAAAATCATAATATATAATAATAAACCATTAAATAAGAATAGATATTCTTTAACTAAAACATAACACTATATATAGTTAATATATACATTGCGAATTGGGTGAGAATTCGAGTATGATTATTATAGTTGTATATTTTATATATCCCCCCTAATCATTATTCTACTACTTATATCAAGAATAATTTCTATTAGAAGGTAACTATTATATACTCAGACTTCTATATGACCGAGTTATATATAATTATAATTGCTTAAGAAAAATATTTATGGTAATTCATTATTTATTAAAAAATAAAATCTGCCTTAAAGATAGCAAGGGTTTAATCAAATAAAAAAAATTGCTTAGATAAACAAAAAGCATTCCAAATATAGCTTATGATGCAATAAGTTAGGCATAGTATAAAAATGCTTAGAATATTATATGCTAATGAGGCAGCTTATAAAAAAAATTGCCTTAGATGACATGAAGACATGATAAATTATAATATATGCATTATTAGATGCAGTTGATCATAGACAGTATATAAATTAAAATGCTTAACCTGCAAGGTTGTAAAAAATGATAGTGCATAGTGTAATAAAATTAATAAAAGAATAATTAGTAATTAACGTTACAACTTTTAAAAATTTATAAAAAAAGGGCAGTATATAAAAATTGCTAATTATGAAATCAAGTGACAGGCAGTTAATAAAATGCTTAGTTGCAAAGGTAAGACAAAGATAAAAAATTGCTTGTGCAGGGGCATTAAATAAATTAATGCTTAAGTCAGTAGGCGGTATTAGAGGTAAATAATACATGTCATTTAGGTTAACATATATCTATAGTATTACTATATATATATATTATGTGGTCCCGAGTGACTAAATAATACTGAATTGAATTTGGAGAACGAGCTCGATAACGTGACATAATAAACGGTAGTGTAAACGGCACTATGTGTCAGAGGGCTCGCTATTCAGGTAACAACCAATTGTTGTACAAGGTAGGTAGAAATGCTTATAAGGGTAGATCCAGACTGGTAACTGGGCTTATTAGTTGTCAGATTATGATAATCCTCCCATTTCGAGAAAATTAAAATATTTCTTTCGGGGTCGTTGAGTTAACGTGATTCTTCGGAATCCAGAGTCCGAGAACGGAACCGAAATCTAATAGAATCTTAAATTATCTCTTCTTCAAGATGCAGTGACGTCTTACATGAAGAGCTTAACAATGCGTCCTCAGAAGGAATTGTTGCAATGATCTTTGTATCTATGTACTAGCTTTTCTCTAATTTTTCTTTCTTCCTTCATGTCTCGTTTATCTATTATCTTTAAAGGGAATTTTAGCATTTCAAGTTTTTTCATGGAACTTTTAAGGTCGGCAGTAATAGACTCTTTTTTTCCATGTTTAACAACAATATTTACCAACAGTTTGATTGTGTAACTATGCATCCTTACTCCGTACGTATCCTTACTAAAATTACAAAATTTCCGAATATATTTCTGAAACATTCATTTTACATTGTTATGAAATAATTTCTGAAATTTTAATTACAAATTAATATTATCAAAGTTTTAGAACAGACAGACAAATGACAAAACAAATGAACAGACAGACGGAAGGACAGATGGACAGAAGGACAAAAGGACAAACAGACAAACAGACAAAACTGTAACTTACGAAAATAACTTTTATAACTTATACGTAAATTAAAGCTTCTATTCAAGAACCATTTAAAGTTATTTAATATTTTAGATACGAGCTTTTAGTGTGTACATACATTCCTATAAATAACACGTACACAGAGGCATATATACACATATACAAACACACACATACCATTTTATATATACACATACTATTTTACAATACTTTAGATACGATTCTGTTGGAGTTTTGTTGATGTACGTGAACAATTGAAACAAATACTTTTAATGTGTACATGCATTCCTATAAATAACGCTTACACACGTACACATAGACATGCACGCACACATATGCACACACTTGCAAAGACACATAAAAGTTTTCAGTCACATGGTGTACATGAACAAATGCCGTTAGTGTATACAGACATTAGCATAAATAATTACATACATACATACATACATACATACATACATACATACATACATACATACATACATACATACATACATACATACATACAATAATACATCATACATACATACATACATACATAAAGATTTTGCGAAAAACCGCAAATAAACCTGTCAGACTCTAAAACCAACAGAATTGTTTTTTCTTTTTCCCCAAAACCAAATTATGCAAAAGAACTTCACATAAATTTTAGTTTCTTAAATTTTGAATTTTTTTTGCTTCATTATTTTCATGAGCCAAAGTGAAACTGCTACTCACAAACAAGCAAGAACAACAATTTGTGCAGAGTAAAAAACTTTTCTAAAGAAAACAAAAACAAAACAACGAATTAAAACAAAAATAGAAATATGCATACAAGCAAGTAAACCAGAAAACAAACAATGATAAATAAAACAGTCAAATTCGAAATAAACAAGTAAACGAACACGCAAACAAATACACGAACAAGCATACGAAAATAAAGCAAACAAATGATCAAACGAACAAATAAATGATCAAACAAGCAAACAAGAAATAAACAAGCAAGCCAACTCAATACCTAACAATCAAACAAATGATTAAATAAGCAAACAAACAAATGATAAAAAAATAAACAAACAAATACAAAATAAAGATACAAGCAGATGGACAAACATATGATCAAAAAATAGACGGACAGACAAATAGACAGATAGACAGGACAGATATAAGGACAGATATAAGGACAGAAATACAAAGAGACAGATGGATAATTTAATAAGCGTGTGAACAGACAGACAGACGGACAGAGAGAGACAACTGACGGCCAGGCAAATAGGACAGACAGATAGACACGTTGATATAAGTAGAGAAATACATAGGGACAGATGGATAATTTAATAAACATATGAACAGAGAGACAGACTTACAGTGAGGCAACAGACGCAAAGACAGATAGACTGACAGAAAGATGAAAAGACATAAACAGACGGACGCGTAAATAGACAGGCCAAACAACATGCACACACACACACCTAAATACTACTACTACTACTACTACTACTACTACTACTACTACTACTACTACTACTAACTACTACTAACTAATATAATAATATAAAATAAATAATAATACCACTAATAATAATAATAATAATAATAATAATAATAATAATAATAATAATAATAATAATAATAATAATAATAATAATAATAATAATAATAATAATAATAAAAACCATTATTGTTTACTCCTTGAATTTAGCTTTTGAATTCTCTTTTATTTTATTTTCAAAATTATTTTCGAACAAAAAAGTCTCTTGAGAAATTCTTAAAATTTTATAGAAATAAAAATCGAAAAATAAATTTTTTGTTTTTTAAATGGAAAATTAAAATTTAATTTTTTTTTTAAATTTTTTTATTTTGAATTTTTTATTTTTCCTTCCACTTTTTTGGAAATCGTGCATCAAAACCTTAAATTCTTAAAACAGTATTTTCTTTACATATATATATAATTATATATAGTATATATATGAATTATATATATAATATATATTATAGTATATAATATATTTATATATGAATATTATCATATATAATAATATATACTATATGATACTATAGTATAACTGTATATATATATAATATATATTATTTCATATATAGTAATATATATATAGATATATTATATAATAATTATATATATATATATATATATATATATATAATATATAATATATAATATTATATATATATATATCAGTAATATATATATATATATAATATAATATAATATATAAGTATATATATATAATATATTTCATATATATATATATATATATATATATATATATAAAATATATATGTTTTTATATATATAAATATATATATAATAGTAAAAAGAGAGAGAGAGAGAGAGAAGAAGAGAGAGAGAGATGAACAAAATAACTCTTATTAGCTATCGTTCACTCTCCTGCTTAAAATACCGGTTTGCTGAACCAATTCAGAACACCATTACATGTGTTCAAATAGTTCAAAGAGAAACATATCGATTGCATGCATTCAAATACATTCTCCAATTCAATAGGAATTTGCATTATATATATATGATAGTATTAAATATATATATTATATATATATATATATTTATATATAATACTATAATATATATATATATATATATATATATAATCATATATCATATACTATATATACAAATTTGTATGCGAATGAATTCAAATATTGTATTTAATTTATTATGAATATAGTTTATTATTAATATATTATATATATATATATAAGTATATTAATATATATATATTATATATATATATATATATATATAATATTTATATATATAATATATATATATAGTATATATATATATATATATATATTTATATATATATATATATAAAATATATAATATATCTAATATATATATCATATATAGTATATATAATACAAGACTATATGAAAACACCGAAAAAAATATATATATTATATATATATATATATAGTATATATATATATAGTAGTATATGCATATATTATATGTATACACCCATGGAGTTTGATTATTCAACCCAGTGTGCCGCTTCCTTATGGGCCTGTGGATGGTTTGGCTATCATAAATATATATATATATATATATAATATATAATATATATATATATATATATAAATATAATTATTATTATATAATTTATATAAGTATATATACTATTATATATTATTATATGTTATATATATATATATTATATATATTATATAAGTTAATAAAATTGCAGTTCTGGAAAAACTCGGCACCTGGAGAAACTTAAAATACCAATGTGAAACATAATAATAAGTTTCCATGCTACCAGGATCATCATCAGGTGATGCACATAATTTACTCTATATAACAATAAATAAATTATAAATAATAATAAGTAATAAAAAATAAATAATAATAAATGATAATAAATAATAATAAAAAAAACAAATTTTAATTAAGAAATCGACGAATATGGTTCTGGCAAATCTAAACTGAAGGCGATCGCTCTGAAATAGTGTTGGCCGCAACGGAAATTTTTTGCGCCGCACCACCCACGGCACCGCACCCAAAGTCATTTTTGTAGTACGTACCTGAACCCTATGTTTAATGCGCACTGTGGTCCTCACACGCACCGCACGCACAACACCGAACCGCACCGCAAAGCACCGCACTGCACCGCAAAGCACCGCACAGCACCACACCTCTATATTTTAAAAATTGCACTGCACCGGTCACTGGATTTGTGTGGTTCACCACACCGCACCGCACCGCACAGCACCTAGTACGTCGGCCACATTGCTCTGAAATAATAGTTCTGTTATAGTATCAATGAGTTCTACAAAAGTAGAACGTAAAACAGACATCAACATTCACACTCACGGTCGTGGAAAGGAGATCTATAGTGACAAAATTCCGTCTACTCTGCCTTCAAATGAATGGAACTTCTAAGGTCGGCAGGAATAGACTCTTTTTTTTCCATGTTTAATAACAATACTTACCAACAGGTTGATGGTGTAACTATGGTGTTCCCCCAGGGACCGGTTATCGCTTACCTTTTCTCAGCCATATGGAAACAAATTTTTTGACAGATTCATTCATTCCAAGTCAAAAATATTACAAAAGTTATGTAAATGACATATTTTGTATATTCGAGAATTTTCAGTAGTCTACTAATTCACCAATCATATCAACATTCTTTACTTTAATATTAAGTTCACTATGAAACCTAAAACATATTCTATCTTTCATTTTTAGACATCTAAATTGTCAGGAGCTCTTCTTCCTTTACGTCATCCGTTAACAGAAAGTCTGTTTTCAATAACCAAGTCGTTAACTTTTATAGCGTAGTTTCGTTCGCCTAACGAAACTATTTTTCTTACTTAAGTAGATTATAATGTCTGCCAGATACACACCTCAAACAGAGGAAAAGTTGTTAAAAGTTTATTACAATAAAAAGTGTTCCTTCTGATTTTGCTTTTAAAACTATCAGGTCCTTCCTAATATATATCAACCTGTCAAGCATCCTTCTGGTCCACCAAAGAAGATTTTATACTTTTCTCTTCCTTAATTGTGAGGGAGGTGCAGTATAATCTAACCCGATTGTATTCTGACGTCAAGCTTAATTTTGTTCTACCAATCCATTTATTTATTTTTTTTTTGCAGAGATAAACACCGTCACTCACGGGCAGAGCCCTAATCAAGGAGGAGGTGTACTCATTTAACGTCCGAGCTAGGACGAAGCCAAGTCCAAGCAGAAGAATAGCTCACATTCTCTCAATCAGCTACGAGCTGGCGAGTGCTCTACCACTGAGCTATCGGGCGCTTTTATACAAATTAATTTAAAATACATAATTTAAAAAAAAAAAAAATATATATATATAATATATATATATATATATATATATATATATATATATATATATATATATATATATATATATATATATATATATAGCCGCTATATATATATATATAAATATATATATAATATATAGATATTATATATACTATATATAATATATATATA